>SJYO01000647.1:25419559-25704380 GCA_006410555.1 Capra ibex
CGTGACCAGTATCGTTTGTGGGAGAAGGTTGTTGTGTTCTCTTCTGAGATGTGTACCTGTAGTGGTCTACCAGTTGTGGTTTTAGTCTAACTAATATAAGAAACGTCGGTTTCTACCTCTTCGAGATATGTCAGTTGTTTTTGTTCTGGTCTTCGACTGACACCGAGTCTAGTACCTGAGGAATAACGGTTTAAGTCTGAGTTTAACTTCTGTCATCCTTTTGGCGATCTGGTAAGTCCATACTGGATTTAGTTTAGGGAATACCAATATGTCACCTTCATTCTTTATCTAAATTCCCGGATCTAGACTATCTATCTCACGGACTTCTTGATACCTTACTCCAAGTACTGTAACACGTCCTCTGTCCCTAGTTCTGGTAGGAGTACCTTTTCTTTACGTTTTTTCGTTTTACCGACAGACCCAACCGGAATGTTTATCGACACTTTTCTTCTCTCCACTTTTCGTTTCCTCTTTTTCTTTCCATATTCGTAGACTTACGTCTCAAGGTTTCTTATCGTTCTTCTCTATTCTTTCGGAAGAAGTCGCTAGTTACGTTCCTTTATCTCCTTTTGTTGTCTTACCCTTTCTGATCTCTAGAGAAGTTCTTTTAATCTCTATGGTTCCCTTGTAGAGTACGTTTCTACCCGAGTTATTTCCTGTCTTTACCAGACCTGGATTGTCTTCGTCTTCTACAATTCTTCTCCACCGTTCTTATGTGCCTTCTTGTCATGTTTTTTCTAGAAGTGCTGGGTCTATTAGTACTACTANAGAAGTTCTTTTAATCTCTATGGTTCCCTTGTAGAGTACGTTTCTACCCGAGTTATTTCCTGTCTTTACCAGACCTGGATTGTCTTCGTCTTCTACAATTCTTCTCCACCGTTCTTATGTGCCTTCTTGTCATGTTTTTTCTAGAAGTACTGGGTCTATTAGTACTACTACCCTAGTGATTAGATCTCGGTCTGTAGAACCTTACACTTCAGTTCACCCGGAATCTTTCGTAGTGATGCTTGTTTCGATCACCTCCACTACCTTAAGGTCAACTCGACAAAGTTTAGGACTTTCTACTACGACACTTTCACGACGTGAGTTATACGGTCGTGTAAACCTTTTGAGTCGTCACCGGTGTCCTGACCTTTTCCAGTCAAAAGTAAGGTTAGGGTTTCTTTCCGTTACGTTTTCTTACGAGTTTGATGACGTGTTAACGTGAGTAGAGTGTACGATCATTTCATTACGAGTTTTAAGAGGTTCGGTCCGAAGTCGTTATGTACTTGGCACTTGAAGGACTACAAATCTTTTCCGTCTCCTTGGTCTCCAGTTTAACGGTTGTAGGCGACCTAGTAGCTTTTTCGTTCTCTCAAGGTCTTTTTGTAGATAAAGACGAAATAACTGATACGGTTTCGGAAACTGACACACCTAGTGTTAGTTGACACCTTTTAAGATTTTCTCTACCCTTATGGTCTGGTGGGTTGGACGGAGAACTCTTTAGACATACGTCCAGTCCTTCGTTGTCAATCTTGACCTGTACCTTGTTGTCTGACCAAGGTTTATCCTTTTCCTTATGCAGTTCAGACATATAACAGTGGGACGAATAAATTGAAGATACGTCTCATGTAGTACTCTTTACGACTTGACCTTCTTTGTGTTCGACCTTAGTTCTAAAGGCCCTCTTTATAGTCATTGGAGTTTATACGTCTACTGTGGTGGGAATACCGTCTTTCACTTCTCCTTGATTTTTCGGAGAACTACTTTCACTTTCTCCTCTCACTTTTTCAACCGAATTTCGAGTTGGAAGTCTTTTGTTTCTAGTACCGTAGGCCAGGGTAGTGAAGTACCCTATATCTACCCCTTTGTCATCTTTGTCACAGTCTGAAATAAAAAAACCCGAGGTTTCAGTGACGTCTACCACTGACGTCGGTACTTTAATTTTCTGCGAATGAGGAACCTTCTTTTCAATACTCGTTGGATCTATCGTATAAGTTTTCGTCTCTGTAATGAAACGACTGATTCCAGGTAGATCAGTTCCGATACCAAAAAGGACACCAGTACATACTAACAATCTCAACCTGACACTTCTTCCGACTCGCGGTTTCTTAACTACGAAAACTTGACACCACAACCTCTACTGAGAACGCTCAGGAAACCTGACGTTCCTCTAGGTTTGTCAGGTAAGACTTCTAGTTGGGACCCTAAAGAAACCTTCCTTACTACGACTTCGACTTTGAGGTCTTGAAACCGGTGGAGTACGCTTCTCAACTGAGTAACCTTTTCTGAGACTACGACCCTCCCTAACCCCCGTCCTCCTCTTCCCCTGCTGGTTCCTACTCTACCGACCTACCGTAGTGCCTGAACTACCTGTACTCAGACTCACTTGGGGCCCTCAACCACTACCTGTCCCTCCGGACCGTACGACGCTAAGTACCCCAGCGTTTCTCAGTCTGTGCTGACTCGCTGACTTGACTTGACTTGACTTGGATAGGGAAGCCTCTTCCTTTACCGTGGGGTGAGGTCATGTGAACGGACCTTTTAGGGTACCTGTCTCCTCGGACCATCCGACGTCAGGTACCCCAGTGTTTCTCAGTCTGTGTTGACTCGCTGAAGTGAAAGGGAAAAGTGAAAGTACGTAACCTCTTCCTTTACCGTTGGGTGAGGTCACAAGAACGGACCTCTTAGGGTCCCTACCCCCTCGGACCACCCGACGGCAGGTGACCCAACGTGTCTCAACCTGTACTGACTTCGCTGAATCGTCGTCGTCGTCGGATAGGGAACAGGTCCCGTAGAAGGGTTGGGTCCTTAACTTGGTCCCAGAGGACGTGACGTCCGTCTAAGAAATGGTCGACTCGATGGTCCCTTCGCAGTGGACCCTTCGGGAGGAAACTATACGTGGAGTCGATAGACCGCCGTCATAGGACAAAAGTGTAGAACTTAAAGGAGTCCCGAGTGGTATCCCTCACCGATGTCAGATTACCGACGATTTACCGTCCATAAGAAAGGAAGGACTCAAAGGAGTCCCAAGTGGTTGAGTGGTAGTCACTACCGACGTTAGTGACTACTGATATTGTAAGAAACAAATGACTAAACCGTTCTTTATAAGGTAAAGAATCCTATTTACCTCCCTTTAACACACCCGAAATATACAAGGTAAACGAGAACATAATTAAATTATGTAAATGAAATTTTGGTATAAGGACTGTCACTTTTCTCGAGACGTATAAGTTCCGAGATGCTATTACGGTTTCTTCGTGACTTTCATTTTTCCCTTCCACCCTCGTCTTTTTTCCGTCTCGGAGACTTTTTCTGTTCTTTGTCATTTTACCTCTACTCAGATAACTATGTTGACACATATTATAGTCTGAACTTAAAGGTTTCAAAAATGTCATAACTAGTATCTGTGACGGATGTCATTATTTAAATAATATTCTGAAAAAGTACTGAGACGGAGAAAGATTCTTAAGGGTTTTCACTATCTCATCCCCGTATCCTCTGTACATACCCGAAGGGGCCACCGAGTCACCATTTCTTAAGTGGTCGGTTACGTCCCCTATACCCGAAATAGGGACCGGGTCCTTCTAGGGTATGCGACACCCCGTTGATTCGGACACGTGGTGTTGATGACTTCGGACACGTGGGATGTCGGACACAAGACGTTATTCTCTTTGGTGGTGACACTCTTCGGGTGTGTGGTGTTGATCTCTTTTTGGGACGTGTCGTTACTTCTGGGTCGTGTCGGTTTTTATGTATTTATTTTAATAAATAATTTTTTCCTCTCTCTGTACATACATCTGTAATCCGTCCGTTTATATCACAGTCTGAAATTAAAAAACCCGAGGTTTTAGTGACGTCTACCACTAACGTCGGTCCTTCAATTTTCTGTGAATGAGGAACCTTCCTTTCAATACTGGTTGGATCTATCGTATAAGTTTTCGTCTCTGTAATGAGACGGTTGTTTCCAAGCAGATCAGTTCCGATACCAAAAAGGACACCAGTACATACCTACACTCTCAACCTGACACTTCTTCCGACTCGTGGTTTCTTAACTACTAAAACTTGACACCACAACCTCTTCTGAGAACTCTCAGGGAACCTGACGTTCCTTTAGGTTGGTCAGGTAAGACTTCCTCTAGTCGGGACCCTAAAGAAACCTCCCTTACTACGACTTCGACTTTGAGGTCATGAAACCGGTGGAGTACGCATAAATGATTTCAAATGATTTCATGACTATTGTGTCGGTGTCATGCCAGTGATCTTTAAAATGTCAAGAGTGATATAAAAATAGTCTCTTATAGTGAGGTCTTGTGCTATCGAGAGTAATCGGTACACACCGAGTTAAAGTAAATGACCTAACTTTCTTAACTCAGATTTGTCTGTCACTATCCCACACCTACAAAGGTGCACCTCCTGTCTCTCCAATTTTTTCTACCCAGATTCGTCTTTCATCCATACTAAGACTGTTCACTTCTTGTACGAATACATCCATGGGCTCTCAGACCTACCCACCTTCTTTTCCCTTTTAGGAATTTCTTCTGTCATCGAGGTTTCGACACAAATTCGGAACCACTTTAAGGTGGACCCCGGGTAAGATAGGTAAAGTAACCCATAAAAGACGAAGAACATGACAAAAAAGTGGAGTAAGTGGAAGAGTCCCTACGAACCAGAAGTACTTGATAAAAAGAACCGACAAAGGAGGTCAGGGACGGTACAGAGGGTCACACTACTTCCTTAAATTCCTGAACCCCGGTGACGATTTCTTAAGATCCGCGTTCCACCCATTTACCTTAGTCTTACTGTTTACAAAAGGACGAGTCGTTTCTGGATTACTCAATTGAGTTGTACCTCGAGGACTTGAGCAGAACTTTACTCGACGATTCTCTTGGAGTAGGTAGAAGACAAACTTCGGAAGTTCCAGAAGTAGGGGACACTATATAACAGTCAAAGGTAATTTTCGGGTCTCAGTGTACCGTGAATGAGAGACTTCTTGGAACCGACACGACCTCTTTGGGTAATTTACTTGTTCAGTCGTCTCGAAATTATTTGTTAGTCTAATTGTCGGGCCATCCTCTCAATGTTAGGGTGTTCGTTATCTAAATTTCGGGGTGATCAGGGCTCAACACCCAGTCGTCTTCGTAAACGGAGGTTTACAAAAAACCCGTTTCTCGGTAATGTAATGGACCACCAGAGCCACACCCAAGAAAAAGGTCAATCAATAAAACTTTCATAGTTTTTTCCGTTAAAGGTCTACTGTCCTGAAACACAAAATATTACAAGACACTCGGTTTGGGGTTTGGAAGGTGTAAAGATTTTAATTACCTCGTTTTTCTTTTATGTACATGAACCCCCATCTTGGTGACCAGTCTAAACTTCCTACTTACGGGATTCATCTCTCCAGAGGACCGTTCGTGAAGAGGGACAGAAACTTCCTCTTTTACTCAATAAGGTTCCGACAGTTCCGAAGTCGGTCGAATCGACCGTATTTCCTCTCGGTTTGTCAGTGTGTTTGTGATTTGGGACTTACGTTCTTCTTTCTAAAGAGGGTGGAGTTACTTTTCAGTCAACCACTTATAGGTGGTTCTCCCAGTGTATCTACTGTTGGACCTTAACGTCCTTTCGGGTAGGTGTCTCCACATCTTTCGAATCTCGTGTAGAGAGAGTAGACATCTGTCGGAGACCCTTCCGTCTTGGTTCTCAGTCTTGTACCTCACGACACCGACTCACAACGATTCCTTTGAGTGGATAGAGTTCTCCCTAAAGGGACCGACCCTCGATGAACCCTTCCAGTCGGTTCGGTGCCGACCCATTCTTGAGTGGGACCCTTTTCACCGGTCTACGACGGTTCCTTCTTACATCCCTAGGTGACTGAGTGAGTCATTCTTTCTGTCACTATGGGTCTACGACCACTTTAGTAAGTGAACTTCTCACGTCAGTCACAAACTTAGGTCCAAGGTCACAACCCAAGATCCTAAATCGGTCAGGTAAAGGTAGAGGGAGGACGACAGATACTGTACCGGTGATACAGTGTGCCATCTACGGTACCAAATGAAAAGGGTTTTGACAACGATATAGATAGATAGATAGATAGATAGATAGATAGATAGATATAAACGTCTGTCTCTACATACGTCCAGTCCTTCGTTGTCAATCTTGACCTATACCTTGTTGTCTGACCAAGGTTTAGTCTTTTCCTCATACAGTTCCGACATATAACGGTGGGACGAATAAATTATATATGTGTCGTGAGACATGTAGTACTCTTTACCACCCAACCTACTTCGTGTTCGACCTTAGTTCTAACGACCTTCTTTATAGTTATTGTCTATACGTCTACTGTGGTGGGAATACCGTCTTTCTCTTTTTTTTTGATTTCTCGGAGAACTACTTTCACTTTCTCCTCTCACTTTTTCAACCGAATTTTGAGTTGTAAGTCTTTTGATTCTAGTACCGTAGGCCAGGGTAGTGAAGTACCGTTTATCTACCCCTTCGTCACCTTTGTCACTGATAAAACCCCCGAGGTTTTAGTGACGTCTACCACTGACGTCGGTCCTTTAATTCTGTGAATGAAGAACCCTCTTTTCAATACTGGTTGGATCTGTCGTAGAATTTTTCGCCTCTGTAATAAAACGGTTGTTTCCAGGTAGATCAGTTCCGATACCAAAAAGGTCACCAGTACACACCTACACTCTCAACCTGATATTTCTTTTGACTCACGGTTTCTTAATTATGAAAACGTGACACCACAACCTCTTCTGAGAACTCTCAGAGTACCTGTCGTTCCTCTAGGTTGGTAAGGTAGGATTTCCTTTATTCAGGACTCACAAGTAACCTTCCTGACTACGACTTCGACTTTAAGGTTATGAAACCGGTGGACTTCGTTTCTTGACTGAGTAACCTTTTCTGAGACTACGACCCATTCTAACTTCCGTCCTCCTCTTCCCCTGTCGTCTCCTACTCTACCGACCTACCGTAGTGACTGAGTTACTTGTAATTAAACTCATTTGAGCCCCTCAACCACTACCTGTCCCTCCGGACCACACGACGTCAGGTACCCTAGTGTTTCTCAGCCTGTGCTATCTCGCTGACTTGACTCTTTACGGTCTGTGAAGAAAAAGTCGTACGAACTTCGACCTTGAATCAAGTGTCCTGGACTCCCCTCCACATGTCACCCAAAAGTCTCTTTCTCAAGAAGAGGGACACTTTCTTTTGTACTCTTCTTTACGGGGAAAGTGAGTGACATAATCAAGGGTTACCGACGTTATTTTTTACTTGTGTTCGAACCCCCCCGAAGTTTGTTAAGAGAGTATCGATACCACTCGTCTTCAGGTACTGTGTAGTGACGTGGGCTTCGTTCCAAAATCGTGTCGGTATAGGGAGGTCCCTGTCGTCCCCTCGTAGACAAAGAACGGAAAAAGTCGAAACTCCCTACGACCGTAAGGAACCAAACACCCACGTAGTGAGGGTCAAAGACGGAGACACACATGAAAGGAATAAGAGGGAACCTTTAAAAGTTTCGAATGTTTAAAGTTCTTTTAAGTTGTTGGATTAGGGTTAAATTTCGTAAAAAAAAAAGAAAGTGTGTAAGGGGGTGGATTAAAAATTTGTGACCCATGTCACCATAGATTGTTATATGGTAACTGAGACTAAGAGAGGGTCTTGTAATCTGTCTTACCCTTAATTGATAATTTTTAAGTATTTATGTGTTACAACATTTCGTTGACATGAGGTTATTTTTCTTTTTTTATTTATTTTTAAGTGGTCAATAAATACAGATCTTTAGGACAAAATCGTCGAAGAGTTATGGTTCTGTTCATCCGGGAAAGTAAATATTGACTTACACTGAATTGATAAATAGGATCTTTTAAGAACGGGTTCTTTTACTCTGAGAATTGTTTATTAAACTAACACATTCCTTTAAGGACATTTGTACAAACAGGTCTCAAACGACTCACTGTGTCGTTTTCGTGTGTGTATGGTTTTATCCCGAAGGGACCACCGAACCTGTCATTTCTTAGGCGGACGTTACGTCCTCCGGATCCAGGCTAGGGACCCAACCCTTCTAGGGGACGTCCTCCCGTACCGATGGGTGAGGTCATAAGAACGGACCTCTTAAGGTACCTGATATATCAGGTACCCCAGCGTCTCAGGCTGTGCTGACGCGTTGCGTCGTGTCGTGTTTTCGTCAAACGACTTTACCTCTTCGTCAAGGGGACAACCCTGTTATCTCCCGAGGGGACGCGTTTGGAGAGTGACTGGTTCGCCATTAAGGAAAAGATCTAAGTGAAGTTCTGTGAACACGGATGGTTGGGTTTTATGCACTACGGTCTTTGAGACGCGTCAAGTGTTAGTCAGGAGACGGAACTTTCTGGGTAGACTTTGGGGAACTGAGGGGTTTGGGATGGGTCGTTCTTTACGATGGTTATTGGAGCCCTGCGGAGGGAAGCCCCTGTACCATTCTGACGGTCGCACTTCGAGGGGAAGTGGAGTCACACAGGTTATTTGAACCGAAACGAACTAGTTATCTAAAAAGGTCACCAGAAAACGTCTCAACTACCGTTATGGAGATGGGCAAACATTCAATTGAAGTGAAGGAATTTATTCAAGGTTTAAGACCAGACTGGTGCTCTTCCTGTTAACATCCACCCCTAACTACTTGCCGACGACAACGAACTGTAAAAAGAAAAGTCGAAGGGTCTCCGGCGAGAACCCCGAGGGTGAGGGTGACACATCTTTCACCAATAACCCTTCAATCCCTTAACCCTCGGACCAACGGTCACGGACCGTATCACGAACAAAAGGTAAAAGGTAAACAGAAGGGCTTACGTAGATTTCGGGGTTGAGACTCTTATTGCCCTCTCTATGTCGGGATGTAAGATTTCGTTCCATGATCTGTCACCATTTCTTAGGTGGATGGTCACGTCCTCTGGGTTCTCTGTACCCAAGTTAGGGATTTAGCCCTCATAGGGGACCTCATCATTTACCGTTGGGTGAGGTCATAAGGACGGACCTTTTAAGGTACCTGTTTCCTCGGACCACCTGACATCAGGTGCTCCAGCGTTTCTCTCTGTGCTGACTCACCGAGACACGGGTGCGTGTGTCTCTGTGTAATAAATGTATCCATGTTTGATCGTTTGGATAAGAATATTGGGGATGGGATAGTGGGTGGAGGTCGGATATTATCTCTTCTGACATATAAACTCTCTCCCGAACCCCTCGGAGAAACCCGGACGATAACGTAAAAGAGGGGCGAAGGTGAACTACAAATTTTGGACAAATATAACTCTGGGTGTTAACTTCACATATTTGACTTTGTTTTAAAAGTATTTTATTACTGAAGGAACAATGTCCGTCACGTACGGATACAAAGAAAAAAGTTAAGTAACATGAGACAAAGAAAGAAAAAAGGAAAGAAAACCGACGTCCTAGAATCAAAGGTCGGTCCCTAGAAACACACGTTGGGAACATGGGACGTCACCTTCGCACCTGAGAATTGGTGCTCTGGTGGTCACTTCAGGGGAAGTAATAAGAATAAAAAGAAATTTTTTAAAAAACTACACCTAGTAAAAATTCCAGTAATAACTTAAACAATGTTATGACGAAGACAAAATACTAAACCAAAAAACCGGTCCTACACACACCCTAGACTCAAGGGAGTGGTCCTTCCACTTCAGAATTGGAAACCTGGTGGTCCCTCCAGAGGAAGTAATAAAAATTTTACATCAGTAGTTAGAGATGTACTTAAACTGTTGGTCACCTGTGTGTCTGGGGTCCAACTTTTCGCGAGAGTCTCGATATCTTTAACCTCGTAGACTTTACTTTACCACCGTCGTAGAATCAGGTCCACTCCTCTACCCTTGGAGTCAAAATTCAGGTGTCAGAGCCAGGTCTCCTCAGCACCTCGGTTCACTAAAGTCCGAACGATTACTCAGTGCCAGGTGCCTTACTTTTCGCCACTATTTGGGTCCAGGTAAGGATCTGAAGTCACCCCAGCGGTTAAAGGTCTGTTCCGACCCTCTTTATTCTCGGTCATTTGGAGAGAGACTGTGTCAGTGAATTAGAGACACTGTGTCAACGAGTGTTACAAGGGAAGAAAGGAAAAAGGTCTCCTACCACTAAGATTTTAGGTCCCATATGTTTATTTTTCGATTACATAAAGTTCCGAGGACCATGGACCTCCTCTTTCTCAACTCCTGTCATTGTCACTTACAAGATGACCCTCCTTTCTCAGAAAAAAAAAATTAACTTCATATCAACCAGATGTTATAACAGTCAAAGAACACATGTCTTCACACTAAGTAGATATATTGACTTTTTTACATACCTTGTATATATGTGTATATATACATATTAAAAGTCTCAGAAAAGGGAATATCCAATAATGTTCTATAACTTATATCAAGGGACACGATATATCCTCCAAGAACAACAGAGAGATAAAACATATATCATCATATACAGACAATTAGGGTTTGAGGATTAAATAGGGAGGTGGAGTAAAGGCGAAACATTGGTATTTAAACAAAAACTACAGACACCCAGATAAAGTCGAAACGTTCATTCAAGTAAACATCTTAAAAATCTCTAAATAGTATATTTACTATAGTATAAACAGAAAGAGACTGACTGTAAAGTGAATCATACCAGTAGAGATCAAAGTTGGTACAGTGATGTTTTCCGTAATAAATTAAAGAAAAATACCAAGGTTTATCCTTTTCCTCATACAGTTCCGACATATAACAGTGGGACGAATAACTTGAAGATACGTCTCATGTAGTACTCTTTGCGACCTGACCTTCTTTGTGTTCGACCTTAGTTCTAACGGCTCTCTTTATAGTCATTGGAGTCTATACGTCTACTGTGGTGGGAATACCGTCTTTCACTTCTCCTTGATTTTTCGGAGAACTACTTTCACTTTCTTCTCTCACTTTTGCAAGTAAATTTCGAATTGTAAGTCTTTTGCTTCTAGTACCGTAGACCAGGGTAGTGAAGTACCGTTTATCTACCCCTTTGTCACCTTTATCACAGTCTGAAATAAAACCTCCCCGAGGTTTTAGTGACGTCTACCGCTGCCGTCGGTACTTTAATTTTCTGCGAATGAGGAACCTTCTTTTCAATACTGGTTGGATCTATCGTATAACTTTTCGTCTCTGTAATGAAACGGTTATTTCCAGGTAGATCAGTTCCGATACCAGAAAGGTCACCAGTATATACCTACACTCTCAACCTGACACTGCTTTCGACTCACGATTTCTTAACTTCGAAAACTTGACACCACAACCTCTTCTGAGGACTCTCAGGGAACCTGACGTTCCTCTAGGTTGGTCAGGTAAGATTTCCTCTAGCAGGGACCCACAAGAAACCTTCCTTACTACGATTTTCGACTTTGAGGTCATGAAACCGGTGGAGTACGTTTCTCAACTGAGTGACTTTTTCTGAGACTACGACCCTCCCTATTCCTCGTCCTCCTTTTCCCCTCCTGTCTCCCACTCTACCGACCTACCGTAGTGGCTGAGTTACCTGTACTCAAGCTCACTTGAGACCCTCAACCACTACCTACCCTTCCGGACCACACGACTCCAAGTACCCCAACATCTCAGCCTGTGCTGACTCGTTGACTTGACTTGACTTGACTTATCAGGTAGCACCCGAAGGGTCCACCGGGTCACCATTTCTCAGAGGGACGGTTACGTCCTCTACGTTCAAACTAGGGACCCAGTCCTTCTAGGGGACCTCTTCCTTTCCCGTTCGGTGAGGTCATAAGAACGGACCCTGTAGGGTACCTATGTCCTCGGACCTTACAATGTCAGGCACCCCAATGTTTTCTCAGCCCGTACTGAATCACAGACTTTTTGTCGTTGTTGGTTTATCAGGCAACATCTATATATGTAGAAGAAATAAGTAACTTTCTCAGAAACGAACTCCTCTTTACTGAGGAAGGGTTCAGGACCAATCTATGACACACTGAAACCCTTTACGGACATATACTGACGTTTGTGGAAAATAGTAATAGAAGGTGTCTTCTTTGTTAAAAGAGGTATAAAGGACTCTTTGGTGTTACATCTTTCGAAACAGTTCTAAGATTCAGAATTGGTACTCTTTTCTCACTATTACATTTATTCAAGAAATTGAAGACAACTCTTTTTGTCCTTTTAGTCCTTTAGTACATTTTAGTCCTTTTAGTAAAGGTATTAAGGTCGACAGGAGTCTCGAGAAACGGGTAGAGAAGTCTTTGTTTCTCGGGTGACCGGGTAAAGGAGGACGAGATTGTAGAGTGTAAGTTTGTCTTACAGTGCAAATCTCAGTCTGTGAGTGTCTCCAACATCTTAGAGTAAAAATTATTTAATTTGATTCCAACAGTATGACTTATTACTTGAATAGATGTTTTGTCATTACCTTAATGTCTACCTCTTTTATTTGAATACCACTGGTCCTTGATTCCCCCTCCTCCCTATTTAACCTTCTAACCCTAGGTGTATATGTGTGATGACATATTTTTTACTCATTGATTATTCTTGGATGACATATCGTGTCCTTTGAGATGAGTTGTGAGGGATTACCGGATATACTTTTTCTTAGGTTTTTCCTCACCTATATCTACACACACACACACATTGTCTAAGTACAAGTTATGTGCACTTTGATTTTATCATATTTAGTTGATATGAGGTTCTCCCGAAAGGTCCACCAGGATCACCATTTCTTGGGTAGACGGTTACGTCCTCTGTGTTCTTTACACCCAAACTAGGGACCTAACTCTTCTAAGGGACCTTCTCCCTTACCGTTGGGTGAGGTAAAAAGAACGAACTTTTTAAGACACCCGTTTCCTCGTACCACCCGGTGTCAGATGCCCCAGCGTTTCTCAATCTGTACTAATTCGTACGACCAAAAAAAAAAAAAGAAGAACAAAATATGAGGTTCTTTTTTAATAAATTTTTTTTGTTTGTGTGTTTTTAGCTTATTTCGGAATCAGGTACAACTTACTGTATCATCCCTGTCCCAATCTCTTTTCAAGAATGGATGTCGTTTTGGTTGAAACGGGTTCGTTCTCGTAAATCGAGGTCTTAGTTCAATTACTACCTCTTCAGTGGGTCTCTAGTACCCGAATTTTGTTTTGTTTGGGGCTTACGCGTACGTGGCGATACCAAGTCTGTGGTGGTGCCACAGTTTTAGAAGGGCCGTTTGCGACGACCTAGCGCGGAGGGACGAAGAGGTGACTGGGAAGGCGTGTGTGAGGCCCCAACAAAGGAAAGTAGGGAGTTCCGGTGGTTGGTGTAAAGGGAATCAAACCCCTGACGGCTCACGACCCCTGCCCTCCCTTGGGTCACACTGGAAGGGACCTAATTGCGGGGGTGCTCACCAAGACACGGAGGGGTCGCCACGACTATCGCCGACCTTCCCCCTCACTGAGGGTTTTATCTTGTCGGGTCTTTCTTTGTGTCTTAGAGTGTTTCCGGGAGTCTATCGACGGACCTTTTGTGACAGGTCGTCGGTGAAAGTTTTTGGGGTTGCCTCCCTTTGTCCTTTTAGTAAGAAGTTTTATATTATCTAAGGAAATAATACATTGAGATGTTTGTCGTGAGACTCTTTTTCTAGTACCTTGGAATGGGTGACATGTCTATTTCTGTGGTTGGTCTCGTTATCTCTAATTGAATTGTAAGGAATAGATCCTTCACAGTCTTGGTTCTGAGCTCAGTTAACATTACGGTTCCGATTATAAGAAAGGAACCCGAACAGTTCCCGTCTTCCTTCGTCCATCTCCGAACCTCTTCTCATTCCTCTGGTTCGAACACTGTTTCGTGACCCACTGTCCGGACCGAAGTTCACGATCAAAAGCAGAGTCGTAGGGTATTTCCCGACGCCACGACTACACACTCTTGTGTAAAGTGAAGACCCTCCGTTCTTTAATGTTGAGGGACACCGTAAAATAATTTGTTGTAAATGGACATTTTGAAGGCCCGAAGGGACCACCGAGTCACCAGTTCTTAGACGGATTGTTACGCCTTCTGTGGTCAATCCAGGGGACCAACCCTTCTAGGGGACCTCTTCCTTTACCGTTGGGTGAGGTCATAAGAACGGACCTTTTAACATACCCGTCTCCTCGGATCACCCGGTGTCAGGTACCCAAACGTCTCAGTCTGTGCTGACTCGCGCGTGTGTGTACATACACTGGTAATCCTCCACTTCACTAAATTAGGACTTCCGGACAGTACGATAAAGAAAACTCTTTCTTACACGGTAGACAAACTCAGGAGAGAGAGCCCAGGAAACTTAATTAAAATTTCTCTAAGGAATTTTATCCCTTTGTACGTCTGTGTGTAAGTTATAATAAAGACTTCAAAAAGATTGTTTGATAAGACTAAAGACTCAGGTCACTCCAGGACCTGTAAGAACGTTGACCATACCGTTGGAGAGGACACACCCTTTGAACACACACCAAATGTGTTACAGGGAGAAACCTCGGCCCTTCGAGAAGTAGATTGACAAAGACCAAATGAGTGAACTCTTTGTGACTTGACTCACGACACGTCACCCACCCACAACCCCTGTGCGACCAGGGATGAGAGTCTCTGAGTCTGCTCACCTCCTCCAGTTCGATATTTGTCCCAGACTGCTATATTCTGTCACCCACCAAGTCTCGTGTGTCCGACCTGTCTGGGAACCCACCTAGGGTCGACGTCCCGAGGACACTGAAACCCGTGCTAGAAAGGACTCAATTCAAGTAAAAGAGAAAATGTCTTCATTCATTGTTATTCTCGACGGTGTGTCAAAGGAACACTCCCACTTTGTTCGTTCATGGACATTTTTCGATCCGTAGTGGATCGTGCACCACCACCGCCAAATCAGTGATTCAGTACAGACTGAAAACACTGGGGTACCTGATATCGGACGGTCCGAGGAGACAAGAACCCTAAGGGGTCCGTTCTTAGGACCTCACCCAACGGTAAAGGAAGAGGTCCCCTAGAAGGACTGGATTCTTAACTTGGGACCAGAGGACGTAACGTCCGTCTAAGAAATGGCTGAACTCGATGTTCGTGCATCATTATAGAGTTATTTATAGTCGGAACTGTCTCCTCTTAGTCCTTTCCGAAGGGTCAAGGGACTACCAGATCACCAATCCTAAGGCCCGAAAGTGACAACCCTGGACCCAAGTTAGGGACCACCTCAATAGTCCCTTAATTCTAGGACCTTCGGTATGTCGTATCGTTTTTTTTTTTTGGGTTTCCTTACTGAAGGGTCTTTTACCCCGGGGTGTCGTTCCTCGCCGTCGTATTACTCGTCTCGAAAAATGGTCCCACTGTAAATCGTTACGGACCTCTGCTGAAACCAACAGTGTCACCCCACCCACTCACCCCCTACACACACTTATGATGACCGGAGATTACCCATCTTCGGTTCCTACGACGGTTTTAGGATGTCACGTGTCCTACCGGGGGTCCTCTCCTGTCAGAAGTCGTTTCTTGGCAGGCCCGGTTTACAGTCTACGCGACTCCAACTCTTTGGGAGCAAATCTCGTACCTAAGACATCGGGGTTTACGGACCCAAAACATCGCTTACCTTTAGAACAAAGAGAAGAGAGAATCCAAAGTATTGTCCTCCGACGGTTACTTTCACCGTTTTCTCTAACCGTCCTCCCTTCCCCTTAAGTAAAACGTGTGTCCTCCGATCTTTTCTTCATCGACCACACAATTTACCAATGTCAAGTTCCGCAACACATGTGGATTAAATCGTGTTCTTTCCCTTCCCCTCTCTACTAAGATCCCCTTCTTGTGTTGTGTATCCGTAGAAATCCTTCTGTTTACCTAAAAATCTTTTTGTCCTCCATTTAAAATGCTATTGCAAACAGATGTGTCCATACTCATCACGAAAGGCAGAAGAAGTCCTACTGTTTAGAGGGGGTTTCTCCCTAGACCAAATTCAAATGAAACCTCTCATTTTTAATGGGGAATCCCTCCCAAATACTGGCAGAAGTAAAGAGTCTTCAGAGACGAAACCCAGTCTATTCCCTTAGAGGTTCTTCTGAAGAAAGACGTAGACAACTTAAAGTTTACAGAAGTCGAATTTGCTTGGAACCTTAGTTGAGGTTCCAAGGGTCCCCCTGGGTCTACACATTTAAGACCGAGTGAGTGAATGACTGACACACTGAGACCCGTTCAATGACTTGGAAAGACATGGAATGAGTGGAGTAAACATTTGGCTATTTAACTCTTTTGAATTAACTCAATGACTAACCATAGACCTTACATGATTCATCATGTAAATATGAATGTATTTAAGGTCACAGGTCTAGGATTCCCTACAGAAGGGGGTTTAGTCCTCATTGCTGGAGAAAGACACAGAAAGTGTCGAAGATCCTTCTAGTGGGAGTCAAAGTACCTCAAGATTACTAAGAAAAGAAACCAGAGGTATAGAAATCGGTGTAAACTCGGTCCAAACCTAAGGGTCCACCGAGTCACCATTTCTTAGACGGACGGTCACGTCCTCTGGGCCCAAGCTAAGGACCCATCCCTTCTAGGAGACCTCCTCCTTTACCGTTGGGTGAGGTCATAAGAGCGGACCTCTTAGGGTACCTGACTCCTCGGACCGTCCGATGTCAAGCACCCCAGTGTTTCTCAGTCTGTACTGACTAGTACGTATCTACGTCGGACCAAATGAACAGAGGAAATTAGGTCGTACTAAATTTTAAATATATATTCTACACGTTACTTTTTTTTGCACTGCGTAGGACCCTATGTCGACCTCTTTCCCGTCTACACCCCGTTCGTTCTTCGTCTCGATCCCTCTTGGTAATGATCGTAGAGAAGACTTTGAAGACGAAAATAAAACGAAAATGGGGGGTAAAAGGGAAGACAAGTTCTGACAGAGGGTGTAGGTGGGATGGGCATTGTTAGGAGACGATAAAAAGAATTCTTGATAGTACTATTTCGAAAGAACTAAGAATGACAAAATTCCGTAAAATCTTATTATCGGAAACGAACCTATGAACTTCCTATTTACTCGTGAGTCTAAGAACCTAAAAAAATACTAAAGAGAGAATTGTCTCGTTTTCCGGTCCACCTGGGTACCACATGAATGTGTTTGTGGACGTGCACTCGGTGAGTCTTTTCCTAATCTTAGTGGTCATAGATACCGTGTATTCAGGTCCTACCTCGTATAGGTTTTGTCCCACAACAAAAAGCAAAAACAAAACAAAAAGGGAGACTTATAAAGAGGAAGTGAAAAAAGAGAGTACAAGGAACACTAATAGTTTTAGAGAAGAAACCCGACTTACGCAAGACTTTAAAGTAGTGGACTGAGGTAAGTTTTGAAATACTCGAATTCTTTCTTGGGTCATCTCAGACACTCTGAACTTAGTGAGTTCTGGTGACAGTGGAAGAAATAGTTACTGTTAAAAGTCGGAGGAAAACCTAGTAAAGTGACATAACAAGGAACACAGTCAGGAACCTGGTCTCTTTGTAAAAAGTTTCGTAGTCACGATGGACTTCACAGTTGACTTAGGTCTTAACATAAATCCTACAAGTTTTATTCTACTCTCCTTCTTTGGTCTACGTGTTATGTAAACTCTGTGTTACGACCAAATAAAAGGAATTTGTCGATCAGGTTCTTCCCAGTACTTCCAGTAATCGTTATGAAGGAGAGAACGAATATCGTAGAAGGTTTTGTAACTGTAGCTACTTGGGTGAAGAATATTTGTCTGAGACTGTCTCTAATCCGACGAACAAGGTAGATGATAAGAATGTTTTATTCAATCCCTCAACCTTAACCAATAATCCCGTCTAAATATCTGAAAACACTAAGTGGAAGGTAGTCTCGACTAAACTGTTTTATCTCGATTTTTATGGAGTAGTATTTTGTCGAAGAACATGTTTATACAGGGTACTAAGATTTTTACCCTCACGTGACTGTCACAGTCTTCTTATCCTATATATAAAAAGGTCCAGTTTTACGTGGGACTCTCTTATTAAGGAACAAAAGAAAACATTTATTTGTGAGTTCTTAAGAATCATTCATCAGGACCCAAGTAAACAAAAACAAAGACGACGACGAAAAAGAAAAAGGAAGGTAGAGACAGACGAAGAGGAGGTGTTTCTGGAATTTTTCTGACTGTAAAGAGAACGAAGGAAGAAAGGAGGAACTCCAAGATAGGGACTTCAATAATCCGAAAGTATTCCAATGAATCACACCTAAAGTCATTTTACCAATGATAGTTTTAAACTTAAATGACACTGGGTAAAATTTTGACTATTAATACAAAAGAATTTCCCTATTAAAATAATCATCGACTTTAGAACTCTTGTCTCCAATACTGGTTTAGGTCGTATATCGGACAAAAATTATGTCAGTAACTCGATTTTTATAAAAATGTAAAACTTTACTAACGTTTTTTGTTTTGTTTTAGGTTTGTCTCTCGTTTACGTTGTCTGTAACACACACCGAACGTTTCGAAACGATAAACGAGAAACTGAAAAATGTCTTTTGTGAGCGATTGAGGAAAGGATAGGGAAAGAGAAGACCGAACTATCGATCAGCAGAAATGTAACGGGCTGACTCGACCACAAAAGATGGACCAGATAAAAAAAACCAGATTGTGAATTTTGTAATAAGGAACCTAAATAAAAAACACCACTGATTAAAAACCTACAATAAGTACGTAAGTGTAGCTGACTCAAAGAAGTTGTAAGGTCCGCGACTCGATGATGAACCCTATTTTATCTGGCACTAATGGTTATTTCGGATTTCAGGTCACTAACTTTCTATATAAAGTTTGTTTATTATCTGAGTTTCGAAGGAAATTCTTGAACGAAAATGACATATATACGTAAGAACAAGAAAGTATTGAATTTTCAGAAGATACCAAAGGGAAACGGATGTCCAGCCTCACGTCTGATGAATCGGAACCGCCCGATAAACCCTACAGGTGTTAACAGTAAAATAAATAAAAAATTCTAAAAGAAAAAGAAAATATATATATATAAAAAAACTACACCCGGTCTAAAATTTCAGAAATGACTTAAACAAGGTTATAACGAAAATACAAAAACAAAAAACTGGCACTCTGCACGTCTTAGAATCGAGGGATTGGTCCCCAACTTGGACTTAGAGGTCGTAACCTTCTACTTCAGAATGGTGACCTGGTGGTCCCTTCAGGGGTGTTAACAGAAAGATTAGAGGGAAGAGTGCACCTGGGATGTGTCCTAGTCGACCCGATAAGTAATAGTGGGTGTGTATTCGACAAGAAACGAGATAGGTAAGATAATTTGTACGGTTAGAGTGTAGAATCTTTTTATGAGATAAAGGTGGTTTTTAGTTTAATCGACTACCTTTTTAACAATACTTCCGTACCACCAAGTTTCACCATTTGGTAAGAATATGTTCAGGATAAATTAGACGACTTGTCGAAGTAGGAGTTTATAATTTCCTGTCACTTAAATCTTGTAACTTGTTCTGATTACACAGTCCGGACCATGTTATGTACTTCGTATCAGGAACAAGAGCTTTCCGTAGTTTCAGATCTTGAGTTTGAATGGAGACATAGAGAACCGGAGGAGGGGAGGAGTAAGTGAGTAAGTGAGTAGGTAAGTAAGTCACTTGAAAATACCTCGTTATTAGTTCGTGTGCACTCAGTAGCCCGGGTAGAGTCGGTGGACCGTGTAATTGGTTGTTAATGTTCAGGTTACTGTCCTTACGTCCTAGGAGACCCTCACACCTCCACATATTAGTCCCTCCCGACCCCTTCCGCCGTACAGGATCGCCTTCCATGAGTACTCAGACCAGAAATTTTTAAAACTCCTTCATCAACCCGTTTCTCATCCGTCTCTTCACAAGGTTACTCTAAAGAGTGGAGTCGATACACTAGATGTCGACACTTATAATGATGAAAAACCTTCGTGGTAGGAACGGGTTCTTACCCCCTTTTACAATAACTTCCCCAACCCCAATAAAAAGGGGAACCAAAGGGAAAATGATCTAACGTACCGAATTGTTGTCTTTTACGAGAAACCATATAAATTAGAAAACGGCATTCACTATTCAGGTTCTATTTAAGAATGGTCACCCTGATACTCCAAAGATCTACGTAGTGGGGTGGGAAGAATACACACTCGTGGTGAATGGAGGACTGGAGTGGGGGTAGAAGGAGGACCCCGTCTGAGGGAAGGGAAGGATTGAGAACTACGATGAACGTAGTCTAGAACTCAGATTGTATGTCGGCGGAGTTTAAGGAGTCGATTCAGTGCTTGTTTACTTATCTTCTACACTTTGAGGACTCTACTTCACCCAGGACGGGTAAAAAAAGACAAGTAAAAATATAGGTCCATTAAGTACTAGTCTCGTATTTGTTGAGAGGGTTATATCGGTACATCGGTACTAGGTCTTTCGGTCTCCGAAGTGACTTGTAGTAAATAAAATTTTTACTCTTAAAGAAACCGGTCAAAACCTTTCGTTTTACGTAGTTACCGACAAGATGAACTATTACGACTCTAGGGTGTCTCCTTTAATTTACAGTACTCTACGAGAAGAAAAGAAAAGAAAAAAAAAAAAAATCGTCGATAGGGTCAATAGTAAAATTAGTGGGTCCATTGAGGATACAAAATACAGGGGAACAGTCTTACGGTCAACAAGTACGAAAGTAGGTGACTTTACACAAATCACTGACCGGAAGATAGAACAAAAACTAATGTGTCTTGAGGATCTCAATTCACAAGATTTTTCTTAAGTAGTCGAGACGAGAAGTGGGTAATATGACTAGGACAGAAGAGGGAGGAGAACGTCCCACAGACACGAGAAGGACATATCGATGTCTCTACTGACGAGAATTAGCACTCTCAACCAGTTTCACAAGAAGTGTCTCATGTCCCGTCGTATTTCTCGTAGTGTCCTCTCGGTACACTCTCTCTCTTCCCTTGTGTTTTTCCGTACCAGGACACCCCCTCCCCTCTGGAGGGGGAGCTACGGAGACCTCAAGACGTCAACCTGATTATTATTTTAAACATGTGTTCTGTTTAACGTCCTCTTTTTCGATCATTAAAATTAAGTACGTGTGTCCTACGGGTTAGTGGAAAGTTTTTTTATATACGTAGATGGTGACTGGGTAAGGAGATTCCCGGAAAGAGGGGTTATTCGTTATGATGAGACTCACTTAGTCTATCTGAATCAGTGTGTATGTCCATTTGGTTACCGGTAGTCTCCATCTAGATCGCAGTCAGGACCCTCTTTTCAAAATTACGTTTCTCTACTTAAAGGTCAATGCTTTAACATCGGTAACTCTTTACCCCGTCCCTCTTGAGAGGGTACCAAAAAGGTAAAAAGGTGTAGTTCTTTTGTATTTCGGTATTTTCATCAACGATGGACGAAACAGATAAGTTTTTAACACTATAATTTTTTTTTTTGGTCACAGGTGAGTTTGATATTATGTATTATCACGTTTTCTACAAACATCAGGACAAATCAACGATTCAACACAGACTGAGAAACGTCTAGGGTACCTGATATCGGACCGTCCGAGGAGAAAGGTATCGTAAAGGGTCCGTACTTATGACCTTACTCGACAGTAAAGGAAGAAGTTCCGTAGAAAGGTCGGGTCCCTAGGTTGGGTACAAAGGATGAGTCGTCCACCTAAGAAATGGTCACTCGATACACCTTTCCGGAATTTCTACTAATTTACATGTAAAATTTACATTTATGGATCCTAAAGGGACTACCAGGTCACCAATTCTCAGCTCGAAGGTTACGTCTCCTACACCCAAGTTGGGGACCAGTCCTTTAATTCTAGGGTGTACGACACGTCACTCCGGTTTTTTTCTTTTAATCTGTTTACTTATATTCATGGATCTTATCTATTATACAGAAAAACCACACTCTTATCCTGTCATCCAAATCTAGGAGGATCTGAACCTTATTTAAACGTTTTAATGTTATGGGTACCATTCGGTTATGTAAAGTTTTATTTATTACTTGAATTTGATTCATCATGAATTTCCGAAGATTTACTATAAGAGGTACTTCTTGACTCTGATACCAAAACTGATTTCCAAAAGTGGGGTTTGTGGTGTTTATACCACGTTAAAAGATAAACTGAAGACTCTTGAAGAAGAAAGTTTTATCTGGAGTTTGGTCTATAGTTTTCTGTTGAGGGGGAGGACAGACGTAATCTGTGTAAGATTTGACTAAAATAATAAGTCGTTCACTGTAATTCAAGGTGGGATCTTTTATTATCAAATACCAATTGAAACGACATATCAAAGGTCTGAAACGAAGTAGTCCACTTTCTTGTACTCTTGGTCGTTTCGTCCCCCGGGGTTCCTCAGGGGTCTGAACGTTCAAGTTCAAGAATATACGACGTGTGACTCGACTAACTAACTGAGTACCGATGGGTGTCTTTACACCGGTGATTTTCAGTCTGAAGTAATCCGAATTAAGGACTGACAAACACCCCTTTTCGTGTTGGGTCCTGAATAAAAAATAACGTCAACAAAAACTCCATATTAAATGTATACTATTTTAAGTTACACACAAAAGTCCACATATCAAGAGACCTAAAACTGTTTAAACCAGTCCGTTGGTGGTAGTGTTAGTTTTCAGGGAATGTAGTCTTTCAAGGGGACACGTAGAAACATCGGTTATTGGAGTTGGGGAAGTGAGGACCGGGGACCTTCGGTCGTTGGACCAAAGGCAGGGATAGTGAAACGGAAAAGATCTTACAGTATATTTACTTTGTATCTTATTTATCCGTAAACATAGACTGAAGAGAGTAAATTGTTTTACGAAACCCCTAAGGAGGTCCAACAACGTACATAGTTATGAAGTGAGGAAGAATAACCACTTATTAGAAGGTAAATACCTGTATGGTCTTAAACGTATAGATACGCAACGACTCCCTATAAACCCAACAAAGGTTGAAAATAAAAAGGAAAAGGGGGGTGAAGTCAGTCAGTCAAGTCAGTGAGTCAGCACAGACTGAGAAATACTGGGGTACTTAGCGTCGTGTGGTCCGGAGGGACAGGTAGTGACTGAGGACCTCAAGTGAGTCTGAGTGCAGGTAGTTCAGTCACTACGGTAGGTCGGTAGAGTAGGAGACAACAGGGGAAGAGAAGGACGGGGGTTAGGGAGGGTCGTAGTCTCAGAAAAGGTTACTCAGTTGAGAAGCGTACTCCACCGGTTTCATGATCTCGAAGTCGTAGTGTGAAAAAACAAAATTGACTTCCTATTAACAAAGTGTATGTAGTTGTTCTTAGTTGGTGTCCATGTGGGTTCCAAAAAAAAAATTTGAAAAACTGGAACAGAACGTCGTACACCCTAGAATCGCAGACCTAGTCCCTAGTTTGGGTGTAGAGGAAGCGACCTTTGTGTCTCAGAAGTGACGACCTGTCCGTCCCTTCAGGGTACCAAGATCAAAAATTACGACCAATTTCGATAATTTTTAGACGAACATTCAAAACCTCACTATAGAAGTAAAAATAACCAACTTATGGATGTTCACCCTAAGGACTCCACATATCATTCACATGTACATTAAAGTATCCTTTGAATGTTTGACAAAAGGTTTCGTCGACATGGTAAGTGTAGTCGTCACATAATAGTGACGTTAAAGAGACGTAGGACCAGTCATTATCTACAACAGTCCTGTAACCTACATCCGACTCGATATTTTAATTTGTAAGACGATCGGTGTACATGACCTAACTTATCATCAGAGAGGTTTAAGTGTAAGTGGACCTTGGAGTCTTCTCCTCGTCGAAACCTTTGGTTGACATTGAAAAAAAAAAAAAAACGTCGACATTGATCAATTATAAAAATCACAAAATAAATAATTTTAATTTTTTTTAACATAATCTCATATCAACTAAATACTGGGCCTAAACTAGGGACCCAGCCCTTCTAGGGAACTTCTTCCCTTACCAATGGGTGAGGTCATAAGAACGGACCTCTTAAGGTACCTGTCTCCTCGGATCATTCGATGTCAGGTACGCCAGTGTTTCTCAACCTGTACTGACTCGTGACTCGTCGTCGTATCAACTAAATGTTACACAATCCAAGTCCAGATGTCGTTTTATTATTCGATATGTATATGTATCTAGGTGAGAAAAAATCTAAGAAAAGGATATATCCCGTAATGTCATAACCCATCTCAAACACGATATATCATCCAGGAATAATCAATGGATAAAATATATATCGTTACACATATACAGTTAGGGTTAGAGGGTCAAATAGGGAGGGGTGAATGGGGACCATTGGTATCCAAACAAAAGATGTAGACGTTGAGATAAAGACAAACCATTGATTCAAGTAAACATGGTAAAAACCCAATCTAAAATGTATATTCACTATAGTATACTATGAACACAAATCTGTCTGATCAATTTAAATCTATTCCAGAATAACCTAATTTCCCCGGAAGTAAGGTCACTGACTACGGGAGTATTGTTTCGGTGCACTTCTGTATCTCTGAATGTCTCCTTTTGTCGTGCACTGCGACCCCCGTCACCAACCTCGACTCAACGTCGTCCGGGTCCTTACGGTCTTGGTCACCTTTGACCTTCTCTGTTCTGTCATAAGAAGGAACCTCGGAGACTTCCTCCCACCGGGACGGTTGTAGACCTGAAGTCTAAAGTTCGAAGGTTTCGACACTTTCTTATGTAAAGACAACTGGATTCGGTAGGTCCACCACCACCAAACAAGGTCATTGAGATCTTTTTTATTATATGATACTTATGTTAAACGTTTTAGACCATCACGTTTCTTCAAATGTTCCAATATAAACTGAAGGTATTTCGAAAGACTCCCATTTCATATGATTTATACACCTTTATGTCAGGATAACCCATGTTTATATCGTAATCGTCGGATTTAATGATTATTCGTATTTTTATGAACCTGATTTAGAAATTTATCAGATATTAAATTGAAAAGTAAGTAACTCAACATGAAGACGACTCATGTCACTTCATGATGATGAATAGTTCACTTTTCAGTAGGGATCTCTATCCCCTATTAGTCTTTAATCCCGATTCAGTCCTTAAACCCTAATTGTCTAGGTGTAATGATATGTATTTTACCCGCAGGGACCATCGAGTCGACCATTTCTTAGGCAGACGTTATGTCCTCTGGGGTCAAGTTAAGGACCCAACCCTTCTAGGGGACCTCTTCCTCATCTGATGGGTGGGGTCATAAGAACCTGAAGGGACCACCGAGTCTACCATTTGTTAGTCGGACGTTACACCCTCTGGACACAAACGAGGGACCCAACCCTTCTAGGGGACCTCTTCCCTTTCCGATGGGTGGGGTCATAAGACCGGACCTCCTAAGGTACCTGACATATCAGGTACCCCAGTGTTTCTCAGTCTGTACTGATTCACTGAAAGTGAATGAATATGTATTTTATTTATTAATAGATAATATTGTTGTTCCTGGATGACATATAGTGTCCCTTGATATAAGTCACAGAAAATTATTGGATATTACCTTTTCTTAGACTTTTTCACACACATATATATATATATTGACTTAGTGAAACGACATGTGGACTTTGTAATATTTAGTCGATATGAATTTAATTTTTTTATTATTTCCAGTCAGGTCTTGGTCTTAGGAACAACAACAACAAGTCAGTGGTTCAGCATAGGATGAGAAACACTGAGGTACCTGACGTCGTACTGTCCGAAGGGACAGGTAGGGGTAGAGGGTCTCAAACGGGTTCTCTTAGGAACACTAAGAATTAGATACCGACAAGTTATACACTCTGAGTATAAAACGTCTTACAAGATATTTCCGAATTCTCTATCTGAAACGAAATTAAATAACAACACTACTTCATATAATGTTGGGATTTCTAAAAAATTTAAAAACATTTTATTAAACGAGTAAGCGGGATGGTACCACATATGTGATCAAAACTTTTCTTTTGTTGACAACGTCTTGGTCAGAACCGTTGAAGTAATTTTTTCTTTTTTAGGATAAAATCAAAATTGAGTTTGGAGAAGATCAAGGAGTTTTTCTTTTATTAGGACGAGAGTTTGGGGATAATCTGAAGAAATCTATCCATCTCCTTAGGGGTAGACATGGGGTTTTGGGTACTTTCTTCGACTAAGAAGACAATATGGTAATACGTCTTTTTACAATGATCGAGTCACTAATATAATTAGTTATTAATATAATTAAGTTATTATATTTTGTTTCCTTATCGTTATCAGTTGGTCAAACACCAAATCCGGTCCCCAGGGGTTGGAGACCCTGGCTTACGGACTACTAGACTCCACCTCGACTACATTAACATTATCTTTATTTCACGTGTTATTTACATTACGTAAACTTAGTAGGGATTTAGCAGGGGTGGGGTGGGACTCAGACACCTTTTTAACAGAAGGCACTTTGGACAGGGGTCACGGTTTTTTCAACCCCTAGCGATCGAATCCACTGGTATTGACCGACTCTCCACTACCGTCAACCTGTCTTGAGTTCCGTTGTCTGTCTCGTCTTCCCGACCGTGTCTACACCTTCGTCCTAAAGGTACAAAAGTGTTAGTAAGGAGATAGAGATGACACATTCGGTCTAAAAAAAACGGATAATCGTTGTACTCAATATAGTACTCGGACGGTCAGCTGAGATCTACAGTAATGTACCTCTAGACCCGTCACAGAGACCGTGAGCGACCCGGGGAGTACTCAGTAAAAGGTACGACACGTGACACCAATTGTCGACGTGGTACGGACACAGTGTCTCCACTGAACACTTATGTTAGAACAGAAGCCTTTTTCAAACGTCTCGGTTCGTCACGGCAGACTTGTCCCAGGTTGTCATAAGTCGCTAGGTACATTTTCTGTTCGGACAAAAGTGATGAGACGAGAGATTAGTCGTATACGACAAGAGACTTACAAAACTCTCTTGTATCCCAACCAGATAAGACCCCCCTGTTTCTGAATATTATAACCCGGCGGGACAAGGTTCAACCCCGTTAAAGTTTCCTGTCCCGAAACCCCTGAACCTTGTTGGACAAGTCGAAGTGACGTTGACTTAGACCGGTTTGTGTCTGTAGTCAGAGGGAGAGTCAGGGGTAGGGTGTACACCTTTTGGTATTTGAGTTCAGTAATGTTTATTTTCGGGCACCTTCTCACGGGTCTAGGGGGACACCCACCATACTGCGACACCCTTCCCTCAGTAACCCCATCCCAATCCCTGACAGGGAGACACTCTTCAACTCTCTTCCTCTTTTTTGTTACTGGTTTTACAAACGGAACAAATTAATTGAGAGTCGTTCCGACAGATAAGTAATGTCAAGACCACATGGTCCCTTCACTCCAGGTTCCCTGGGTCTCGATGACCAAGACGAGAGGTAAAATTGTGATTAATCTACAAATGTAAATTCAACGTTGTTAGTCGTCTATAAGAACGGGTAACGTCCCACCAGTCTTAATCCAAACACATCTTAATAACCAGTCTTAATTAACACATCTACCTGTTTAAGAAAGTCCCCTTGACCTTCAGTGACGATATTAAATACTATTTATATCGACCCTAGTATGACCGTTTGATACATGGACAGACGTGAAGGAGGACGGATTTTTATTGTAGGTAATGTTTTGTTTTGTTCTGTTTTTTTTTGTGATTTTTTAATTAAATAAAGTCTTACCCTTATCTTCTTTGTCCTAGTTCTTTCTCCTCAGTCTAGGCTTCAAGTTAGGACGTACAAATTTTTGTTTCGATCCTCGTCTTAGACCACGGACAGTATCGATAAGTCGGAGCGTCGGACACGTTTAATTGGGCTAAGACTTGGACCGAACCACGTTATACACGTAAGAGTCCGCAGTGTGATAACGTCTAGGGAGTCTCTGGACTGGAACGCTTTTGGCCCTGTCATTTTAATTTAGGAAAATTTAATCTGAAACGTATCAGGGTAACTGGAGGACCCCACGAGACCACAAGGAGCCTCGTTTCAGGTCTCATACCACGATAGATGAATACTAGTCTTTTGTCTTCTTTTGACCCCTACTCTTTAGCCCATTCTCTTATCATCGAAAATTGCTTTTGTCACAACTTTGTGTAGTTGGAGATGACCCCCATCTCGCGATACTGGAGAGACGTAGTGACTGGTGTCGTATTGGCGGGCAGATCTTTTCCGTGTTACGTCTTACCAAGACACTAGGCCGTCTCCCCCGGAATCGCTCGGGACCCCGCGGAAGAGGAGGGACGGGGACCTCGGAGGTCCGACCCAGGTTCAGTGGGGAGTGAGGGGACCGAGGGCGGTCTAGGTAGGAAGTTTAGGGCGTCACGGGCGGGGTGACTAACTGTCCGCCCCGTCGGTGAGGGTCCTCGGGCCGAAAGAGAGAGAGGGCATCGGTTATCCTCAGTTCTCCGCCCCGGACGTCGGCCATCCGCCACGACCAGTCCACGTCACGACCAGTCCACGAGACGCAACTCAACCGCTCGTCCACTCGCCGACACCCAAGCCCCCCGTGGGGAACGAGGGCGGCGGAGGACCGACAACGGGGCCCAGACGCCCTCCCTAGGGAAAGGTCCGGAAGGGAGGGTGACTACGCCTGACTCGCCTAGCGGCGCTCCCATTCTCAGCCCCCTTCACCCTCCGACCGGAGGGGCCCTGGGTGGACGGAGAAATCCCTGGGAGTTTGATAGGAAGGAGGGCAAAGGTGACGTGTGAACATGTCTCGGGGGCAATCCTGTAGAAGACCGGAGCCACCCGCCCGACCTCAAGATTTTAACCCTTGCATGGGATGCGGCTCTAGGAAGGGCCTCGATCCTACTTTAGGGCTGCTTTTGCTACCCCTCTGCGTAGTGGGAGGAGACAAGCGAGATGTTTGTGGATGAGTAGGAAGTGAAGGAGAGGAGAGGAAAGAACCGTAGGGAAAGAAGATCTAAAGGTTCCGACAGACATCCCCTTCCCGACCTCCCCGCTCCCTTAACCTTTCGTCGGGTCACTTTAGACCTGGGTCTTGCTCCCTAAGGTGTCGCGGTACTTCGTGAAACACAACCTTTTCTTTCTTTAGTCTAAAGAAGGTAGGGGTGGGGGGCGCAGGGACAAACAACGAAATACAGTAGCTACACTATTACAACCAAGGAGAATGGTCTGTAAGGATTCGAACTCCGTTACCAATCGGAAACAAATAAACGCAAACAGGGTCCTTTCGTCAAGCCAGGACGAATAATGTCAAACGACTTAATTAAATGATGTTATCTCCTCTTCAGTCTACAAAGTACAACAACTAAGTAAAAAATCGAAATTTAATATAAACCAAGTATCATAGGAAAGAACACAATTCTTTCACTTCCTCTTCTCTCCTTCTCCTTCTTGGTGGTAAGAATCGGTCTTTACAATCATTTATAAAAACGTCAAGGAATAACCTTGACTAATAAGTACAAGGAAGGTCTTGACCCTTCAAAGAACGGTAAACTCCTTCAAAAAATTTAAATTAAAAACTCGGTAACAGACCTCTAGTTATGGATGTTGTTAAAGTCAAATTCATTACGAAACCATACGACTTTGGTACCAATTTTTTTTTTTCTGTTTTGTTTTGTCTTCGTCTTACGAACGGGGACTATCGTTTCGTCCGTACGGTTCGTCAAAAATAAATGGTCGTGAATATTTTATCCTCCCGTTCTGTCCAAGAAAAAGACTCCTAATTTTTACAGAAGTCGTATAAGTTTAATCCTTCTACAGTTTTTGACTTAAGTTCTCTAAAGAACCGTGTTTTATATCAATCTAGGTCCAAACCACCCGAATATTTATTGAAGTACGTTCTTACTTCTCGTCTCCCTTTCTTGTTTTCTAGGAATGACCTAAACGTTTGGGTTACTCTTGACTGTTTTAAATGTATACATAACAAAAAGTATAATAGAGAATAATCGAAAGAACTTATCTTATTTTCGAAAAATCTTTGTCTCCGTTCACTTGTTGTTGTTAATGTTGGTGAAACTAGGGGTCTCTAAATAAATTAGGACCCTTCACGGACAAGATGTGTATGGTGACTATTCTAATTTACAACTACTTAAAATTGTAATCCTTTTTACTTCCACTTTCAATGAATCAGAACAGAGAAACACTGGGGTCCCTGACATCGGGTGGTCCCAGGAGACAGGTACCTTAAGAGGTCCGTTCTTATGACCTCACCCAACGGTAAAGGAAGAGGTCCCCTAAAAGGGCTGGGTCCCTAGCTTGGGTTCAAAGGGTGTAACGTCCGTCTGAGAAATGGCTGACTCGGTGGTCCCTTCGGTGACTGTAATCCTTCCAGTTGTAGTTTAAAGTCTAAATGTGAAGACAATAGGAATCAAGTCTTGGATTAACAAAATAAATTTCTTCTGATACGAAACTAACTCCCGTCTTCCTCTTCTCCCGCAGTCTCCTACTCTACCGATCTACCGTAGTGACTACGTTATCTGCACTTGAACCCGTTTGAAGTCCTGTACCACTCTCTGTCTCTCCGGACCACACGACGTCAGGTACCTCAGAGTTTCTCAGTCTGGACTGACCCACTGGTTTGTTGTTGTTGTTGTGCGAAACTAATAAACCTCTTCCTTTACCGTTGGGTGAGGTCATAAGAACGGACCCTTCAGGGTACTTGTCTCCTCGGACCGTCCGACGTCAAGTATCCCGACGTATCTCAGTCTGTACTGACTTCGTTAAATCGTGTGTGCGTACGAAACTAATAATTGTGTACTTACAGCTAATACAAAGTGTTTGTATAATCTTACAGTGTTAAAAATACAGTGAAGTTCTGCGGTTCAATTAGAGAAAGATACTACCTGGTTTGTATTCCGGAACGGTAACTTTGTACCTCCAAATGTATACATAAAAAATTTTTATAATAAAAACTTAAACGATCACGATTGAGGACAACGATCCAAGGATGTCGGACAGATTGTGATTACTACTTATACAGGTGTCCATAAAGTCAAGTCAAGTCAAGTCAATGAGTCAGTACAGGCTGAGAAACGTTGGGGTACCTGACGTCGTACGGTCCGGAGGGACAGGTAGTGGTCAAGGGCCTTATAAACCTGTATATATTTACAGGTACTCGTCCTCGGTCTTCAGACTCAGTTGGACTTTTACAAAGTCTTTTCAACTACGTTTAATAAAGTAGAAAATTTTACTATAAACCCCTCTATTAAATGTATTAAAGAAACTCCTTTACAAAACCATTCAAGAATCTTTGATTATGTTAAAGATTTCACACTTATATACAGAATCGAAACAATATCTCTCGGGGTACAAAGAACAAATTCCACTTTAAGACGTTGTATTTGGAAGGTCCGACACTACATATGATATTGACCCCAATGATTCGCGGTAGTAAGAGACAAAACCCATTTCATACAATTTGTTTTAATAACGGTAATTGAAGATATAAAAAGAATATGTCTGATAGAATGTGACTTCGTTAGTTCATCAAACTTTTACTGAAGTTTTGAAGAGACCCACAGGAAGTACGAACGACGTAATTATGAAAGGCAATGTAAAAGAGAGGTCAGTCTGGTCGGTTTCCAAGACGATCAAAGTAAACTGCCTAAGGCAACCCTAATAAATATATCTCAAGGTTGTGGGGTAAAAGTAATATAATACTTTATACCACAGGTCCACGTCGTTCAATGATTATAAAAATAATGTTTCTGGATGGGATTGGTAATATGAAACCAGTGACCGGAGAAACGGCTCTTAGTACCATAACACCGTTTACTGTACATACTGGGATAAGACTTGTTTAGAAAGAGGAACCTACTGTACCTATAAATACTAAGACTCAAAACCCTTCTTCGCTGTGGCTATACCTAGTGTTTAGTCTCCCGTCCTGTGTACTCACCACGCCGGTACACCGGGCCTTGTCTACAGTTTTATGTACCTTCGAAAGGGTGAGTGATATACGGAATGTTACTGAGGTAAAGTAAACTTCTCTCTCAACGGTTTTAATAACTTACCAAATGCAGTTTTCTCGGGTAGTTAGAACCAGAAGAAATAACCCTCCTTGGACTACTATACCCGGTGGTCAACCCTGGTCTGTCAGGCGAGTACCCCTGACAATAAAGTCTATAACTGGTGTTCAATCCTATAGAGTATGTTTACGACTTTTTCCGTTTTAACACCTTACAAGACTTGGACTAGTAGTGTTCACTGGTACCTTACTGCGTCACAAGGGTCCTCTCCTAGTATCTCGAACTGGCTATAGACCTATCTCTCGTGATGTGGGACTAACTGGTTAGCGGTCACCGGCGGTAGAACGGGTCCCTTCCAGTCGGACTTGACTCGCCACTAGACCCCGCCCCACACCTGCACGGGTCACACTGACTCACCCCCTAAAAACAAAGACAGAAAGTTCACACGAACAGAAACCAGTACCATTATAAGAACCTAAATTAGGAATCAGACACTTTTCTGTTTCAGAGAAGGGAGTCTCTAAAAACTGAAAAAAGATGTCATAACTTTGACTACGAGAGAGACATATAAATACCATCACCATAAATTGGTAAAACCTCAGTAACCTATACTACTTTTCGATGTCGGAAGTGAGCGTCTCTTCATCCCTACCCTTCTATGTGTGTTTACACGTACCTCAATGTCACTAAAAATACCTTCGGAAGTCTCCTAGGAATCAATCTTAGACGAATTATCCCTTCGTCACCCTATCTCCTTTCTCTCTCAAAACGAGGACGACTCTGAATCAAAAGAATGGATACTCGTTCCCTTCATTATTGTCATAGAGTCTGAAATTTTTTTAAAATAAACAAAAATAAAAACCTACAAGACCCAGAAGTGACAACACACCCGACAAGAGATCAACACCACACTCCCGGAGAGCAACGTCACGGAAGAGAACAACGTCTCGTGTCCGAAATCCCGGACTTTGAAAAATGTTTGGGGTAGAGTTTCGGAGTATAGTTGGACAGTAAGTAATAAAGACAAAATTTCCATCTAAGACAAACTCAAAATTTGTTCGAGTTTTGCAAATTGTAGTGGTTTTTCTTAAACTTTCTCTTACCTATGGACATACACATATTGACTTTAGTGAAACAACACGTTGGCTTTTCTTAGGTTGTAACAGTTAGTTGATGTGAGGTTATATTTTATTTTTCCGAAAAAAAAAAAATTCAAAATGTAGGGGTCCCAACGTTTCTCAACTCGTACTGATTTCGTCGAATCGTGTGAGTACGTGCGTACCTGTACGCACCTCTAATCTCTGAAGACCAAGTTATTTTACAGAAGAGACTTCCACTTAAATAAAATTCTCTTCTAATAAAGAGTCAAAGGGGGTGTCCCTCGCCCCCGTCCGTCCCCCGAGATTTAACAGACCACTCTGAAGTAATGGAACTTGAACGACAGATGTAGTCATCCTACAGACGTAACTGACTGGAGACAATGGTACCAATGAAGAACCGACATCGTCACTCTCAGAACAAGACTGACGAAGAGGATTAGGAAGACAAAATCCGTTTAAACTACTTCAGATACTTCGTAATCGAGTTCGAGTAGGATTAGACTGACAAATGTTTTTCCTTCTCCAAGGTCTTTCTACCGTAATGTTTGTGTTGTCAGCTTAAGTCGGGTAAGAACGTCACCGACTGCTGCCGACCGTATAAAATGCCTTATTCAGTCTACTGAAAGACACACTCATACAATGTCAGAAAGAGGGGTAAGACGTAGCAGACGATTTCACCTCCGGTTGACCCTCAACAAAGACGACATAAGTTGTAAGACAAATGGCTAGCTTATCGATCGATCACAGTATGTAATTATCGATTTATTTCTAGTTATTTATAGGGTTATTTCTAAATGACCCTGAAATTTTACTTCATTGGATTTTCACTTTGTAAATGAAGAAAACTTCAGTAGTCTGGTTTCTATTCGTGGCACGGGATATGACGATTAATATTGGTAATACAAGGACTCTTTTTGGACTCAAAACATTTAACTTAGTAAAGACGTAGACAAAGTATGAGACCAAAGTATTTTCACAGTAGAGATAAAAAGAGACGATAACAGTCGAAAGATCAAAGAAAACAGGAGACCGAGATGTTTTATATCCGGTCGAAACGAAATGTGGAACCCTTGTAAAGATTTTGCTTCACGTATAACCGTACCTATTTTCATATAGTTCTATATAAAAGGATTACTTATGGATCACCATATTAAGACCTCCATAAAGGTAATATATTTAAATCTTCTACTACCCTTAGGATAAATTTTAAGTTCGTATGTTTTATTTCTCGAAAGACGGTAGGCATTATCTCCGAAGGGACCACCGAGTCTACCATTTCTTAAACGTGACGTCTTCTACGTCCAAGCTAGGGACCCAACCTTTCTAGGGGACCTCCTCCCGTACCGTCGGGTGAGGTCCTAAGAACGGACCTCTTAAGGTACCTGTCTCCTCGGTAGGCATTACACATCAAAAGGGAAAAGTATGTCGAACATTGTTCAATCAGTTTACCTTCAGTACGGGTCCTGCATTGAGTAGAAATAACACGGACGGTAAACGTATAAACGAGAGTTTGACGGGCGGGTGGGAATGGGACTAGACGAGACATAGTCGTCACTGTCTAGGGATGTCTGATTTAAAGGGTTCGATGAAACATTCGACCAAAGACCAAGGTAAACCGGTTGTCTCTTGGAACCGTCCTCACACCTTCCGTCCTTGAACCGTCTTCGGTCCCAGACAGGGGGTAAGGACGGGGTCGGATACTGAAGTACAGGTGACACTAGGGTCGAGACCTGTTGGAGGGACAGAGACCGGAGTCGAGGATGACTCATCAGGACGGAAACCCCGAGACCACTGGCGTGGAGAAGGAAGACAGAGAGGTCGAGACCCTCGGTAACTGGAAGGGTGACCCGTGATAAGGGTGACCCGATGAGTGCCCCATTGGAACGGTAGAGTACAAATGAAGACTTGAAGTTGTGATCGGGAGTAGACTTTAAGGGAGAGAATTTGATGGATCGTACCCTAGACGAAGGGACCGACTATCTCTGTAATTGTGTGTGATGGTTAGTTAAGTGACCCCCAACAAAGGTAACAATGACTTACAACTTCCTTCGTATACCACGGTTGTGACTGATCTTTACGAGGAACTATGTAAACTCTATAATTTTTTTACAGGGAAATCCATCTTAACCCAAGAGTAGTACAAATAACTACTTCTCTTTTCGTCAATGGACCGTCACCGTAAATATCTCGTATTTACTCAGTATGACCGTGTACATATACACTACCCAAGTCTAGGAATTTTGTCCAAAATGCATGTCTATTATTAGACATTCTTCCGTTACCGTTGGGTGAGGTCATGAGAACGGACCCTTTGGGGTACCTGCCTCCTCGGACCATCCGACGTCAGGTACCCCAGTGATTCTCAGTCTGTGCTGACTCGTTGAAGTGAAAGTGAAAAGTGAAAGTACGTAACCTCTTCCTTTACCGTTGGGCGAGGTCACAAGAACGGACCTCTTAGGGTCCCTACCCCCTCGGACCACCCGACGGCAGATACCCCAACGTGTCCCAGTCTGTACTGACTTCGTTGAATCGTCATCATCGTTATTAGACATTTGGTTATAAATTAGTCCGGTCCTCTCGACATAATTCTTTCAAAATTTTTTATTAAAGAAACCGGCACCCTTATCAACGGTTGAAATATACAAGTCCGAAAGCACATAACACATCCACTGAGAATGCACTCTCCTCAACGAATCTTTTGTTGACGTTAATTGTATTTACAGTCACCGAGAGAACTTTGAAACCAAGTCACTTGATGTTAATGTATTATCTACCAGTGAGGATAAAACTTAGCTTTTGGAATTACCACGAGGACAAATACAATGTAATACAAGTTGTATTAATAAAAAAGTTGTTTTATTAATTCATGACCGATGATGTCAGGAAGAGTCGGACTCAAGATCTTCTCTTAAGTCGAGATTGCAGGTTTTCGTCGACAAGAGTTTTACACAAGGGACCTGGTCGTAGTAGGTTTAGAGGACCCTTGAGTAATCCTTACGTCTAAGAACCCCGGTTGGGTCTAGACGATTTGACCCTTGACTCTCCCACCTCGGGTCTCTAGACACAAAAATGGACGTGGGTGGGAGGGATGTGGTCTCAGAGTATGTGCCAGTTCAAACTCTTGGTAACGGGAATCCGTAGGTAATAATTTATTGACAGACGACCTAGTTCGTAAATACCATCCCCGACGGCGATCCTTCCCGAAGGACCACCGAGTCACCATTCCTTAGACGGAGGGACGTTACGACCTCTGGGTCCAAGTTAAGGCCCCAACCCTCCTAGGGGACCTTTTCCTTTACTGTTGAGTAAGGTGATAAGCACGGACCTCTTAAGGTACCTGTCTCTTCGGACCACCTGATACCAGGTACCTCAACGTTTATAGACCTGTACTGACTGACTGACTCGTACGTAAGTGGTGATCCTTTTTTTCAGGGAGAAGTACCCTTTCCAAAAGATTCAGTATTACTCAAGTGAAGTAAGTTCAGACTCAAAGATCATTCTTCACACTATCCTAAATGAAACGGAAGTACTAATCTCAGATCTAGGTTGAAAAGTATCTGTCCTCGGATTGTTAGTAGGTTAATGTCTAATATATTACCGTGTAAAGGGTTACAATGATAACTAATTAATTCATCTTATCGTGTCGGGGTCAGTCTACTAAGGATCACTAAGTATTTAGGTCGTAATAAAGGTGAGCTTATTCTTTGAGTTTTCTTAGTATCGTGATTTTTACTAAGGAAATCTACCTAAAACGGTCCGTCTAAACCTTAATGAGACGCTTCTACTGAGAGTCTCCTTAACTAAATACTAAAAAAAAAAGTTAAGACACAGGCGTAACGTGTAAAGGATCCTCGTTTGTGTTCGTCATCTCCGGCTAAACGGTCAGTAAGAGTGGTGGAAACTTTATTTCGGAAAGTCAAGAGTACCAACGGTAAAATAACCGTCATCTTGGGACTATAACACGATCTCGGTGTACGGACATTCTCCGTCGAAAATAATACGTCCCCAAAAGTAGGAAGTTAAAACATAGAAGACTGAATAGTTCTGAGGCTTTCAACAATTTAAAAAACCTCGGCATGATTTCGTCTGTCGCGATTCGACCTAGGACTAGACTTTGTGGTTCTGTTCTAAAATGGGTGTTCAGGACTAGAAATAAAAAACTAACAACAAGTCAGCGATACAACACAAGTCGAGAAACACTGGGGTGCCTGACGTCGTGCGTCCGAAGGCAAGAAGTGATAGAGGGTCTCAAACGAGTTTGAGTACAGGCAACTCAGCCACTACGGTAGGTTGGTAGGCCAGGAGACAGAAGGGGAAGAGGAGGGCGGGAGTTAGAAAGGGTCGTAGTCCTCGAAAAGACTACTCAGTTGACTATTTAATACTTAAATAACCGAAGTACTGATTCCCGTGGAAATAGGGAAGTAGAGATCTTGTTATTCACCTTGTATCATCCATGGATTGTTCATTAACGACTTTCAATCAAATGAACGGTTGTTTTTTTTAGTGAAAACACAAGGGGGCTGAACCGAGTCCCTTCAAATGGGAAGAAGGGCACCGGACACCCTTTCTAAACACTAGTAAACTGAAAAGCAAAGGACTTCACTTAGCACTACAACTGGTGTCGTCTCTACTACACATTTCCTAAGAAAATAAATTTTCAGTTTAATCTATTTTAAACGTACATTCAGGTCGTAAGCTACTATGTCAATAAAGGTAAAATTATGGTAGACCAACCGACTGAAGAAGTACGTAAAATAGAAGTGTCATCCGTTGGTGCCCATACTGTTACGTAATCGTCTTTACGTAGGGTAAAAGAATCGGGTACCGGGACGGAAGGCTTTCTTAAAGTGTTTTCGTCGGTACTTGAGATGTCTAGACATGGGGGACGAGACGGTGGACGAGTCGTAGTGACGGGACGGAGTGTTGCCTAGTGAGTCGTTGCAAGTCCTAGACGAGTCAAGTGGTTGAGGTTCTCGTTCAGGATTATGGGTCTGGGGAGGAGAGGAGGTACCATCACACTTTGGTTCTCTTTTACTTGTTCTACTCGGTATACGAATAAAGTAACCCCAGAGAGAACCATCGCAATATCAATAACACAAAAATTATCAAGAGTAATTTGTAAATTAAGCTTCAGTTTATGGACGGAATGGTCTAAAAGTCCGACTTTATAGAGTTGGTAATAATGTTCGGATTACGAAGACACTACACTTCTACCGTATCAATACAGTCACAAATTTCCAAAGTTTAAGATCCCTTGATCGAAGTCTGTAAACGTGTCTGGTAATTCGTCAATACATATATATGTCCCCGTCAGTGTGTGTGTGTGTGTGTGTGTGTGTGTGTGTGGAAGTCTGTAAACGTGTCTGGTAATTCGTCAATACATATATATGTCCCCGTCAGTGTGTGTGTGTGTGTGTGTGTGCCTGGTTTTATGTGACTGGACGTTTCCTACTTTCTACCCTTTCATATAAAGGAAACAAGAGAGACCGAAGACCATCTATTCTAGGACGAAATAAACCTGAACCGTGTACGTTACATATATAAATCGTTGAAACGTGATAAACTTCATGGAATGTATAACGTGAAATGAGAGGATTACCATGAAAATACACTGTACGTGAAATAACTGTTAATACAGAATATTAAGTCATCTTTTTCTGTTTAAAATATGGATACAGGGTCTTACTTTACTTTAAAGATTATTAAGGACTTATTACATCTTTATATAGAGGAATGTAACCCTCTTGCCCTTCTTTCACTTTTGACAACTTTTACTTTACACTACTGGAAACTTACAACCTAAAGTCTCTCTACCCAAGGGTTTCGTCCCACGTAGACACTCGTGAGGAACAGCATAAAGAAAGGTATGCTGTATCCAAAAGTAGAATAAAGGCGGGGGTGTTGTCTCTAGGTCTACGACGACCTAAGTTAGATCCGTATAGTAAAGGTAGCACTGTAAGTAATAACGATAAAGGACTACATCAGTAAAATGAGACTAAAACTATTATTTCTGTGGTACTTATATGTAAACGAAGGAGAGTTCAGATCGTGACGGGATCTTCCCGTCTTCCCTAGTCCGTAGTAGAGTCGTTACAAAAGAGAACGAGACATTAATAAACGAAGGAACTTTTTATTTAGTGATAATTAACACAATTTTTAGTCTAATCAAGTTTCTCACAAAACAAAGACCATTGGACATCACTGTCTCGGAAATCTAAACTCGTAAACTTCCAGATCCTAACGTTCTTTCGTGTTTTATATAACCCTTTTTACAGTCGGTGTGTTAGGAACTTTTCTCGACACACCTCGAACCCCCTTTATTAATCCTCAAATCCCCTTTTTTTTTAGTCCGTCCTGGTCACAAACATTACATGGGTCCTGTTGCGATTTCCCACGGACCACCGTTTTAAATCACTCTGTTATGGATCTCCATTGTCCATAACCTTATTTTCTTCAACTCTAATATCGGAACAAAGGAACTTTATACACTTATAGATGAGTGTCTACGAGTCACCTTAGTTTCTACTTAGGTCCAAGTGTTTATCTGTAATAAGGAGTCATCCTGAAAAGTAAGTGTTTTCTGAAATAGAGGAGTCCTCCCAAAAAGTGGACGGACCAGTAGAGTCGAGTAAGGGTGGTACCTTTTGACGAAAACCAGAGAATTCATCAGACCAACCCCTCTCCCATAATGGCCACCAAAGAGTCTCCTTTCTCCTTCGGGGTCTTATCGAAAGGAACTTCTGTTGTCTTTGGTCGAATGTCTATACACCGGGTATCCATTATGATACTAAAACACATATAAATACATGGGTGACTGTTTCTTCAACCATTTTACCGTTTTCATAAATTCTTTCTTTGATATTTAAACTCTATTTCTTGTTTTCACCGTCTCACTTTTTATATTAATTTCACGAAGGATTTTAGTCCACTTACGAAAAATTTACTACTACGGTTGTTTCTCACAATCGTGGATTAAGAATTATGTCGGAGAATTACCCTATCTTACTTTAGTGACCTTTACATAGTCATCATGTCTAATTCTTCGACTCTGTACTCCACCATCTATCGTTTGAGGAGTCCTCCAGACTTGAGACCTAATCTGTAAAGTCTTATACGCTGAATGAGTATAACCGAACGAAATATCGTCACTTGAATAGACACACTAACTCTACGGTCTAGATTACTGGACTTCTACTTTGACCAGATAAATTTTCGTCAATGATAAGTTGACGTTAGACACATACATTTAATTAACAACACAATTTAAGTAAAATCTCCCACGATACTACTGGAATCACCCTTCTTCTCTCATTTAAGACATTGCGCCTACTTTAGTAATTTTGAGACTAGACTTCTAAACTGATAACTTACCAAGAAAATAAATGTCTATGAATGGAAGGACATTTTATCGTCGACCTCTCAAATGGACTTTCTTTTATTTTAAAATGTGAAACGACCCTTTTGGAACAGAGAATAGTACAAAACTGTCAAAACAACAACAAGACCAAAATGGACGTACAGAGAGACCGGTTTGAAAACACATGTCAGTTGTGTTTAATCCTGTGTCTTTATTCTACCTCTGACCGATTGGAAGGACTGACATTCATTTCTGAAAATTTTCCAGTCTTCTTACCTTAGGGGGGTAGTGTTGTGACTGCACAAAAGAGAGGTAGAAGATAGTTGACAAAACTTCGACTAATTAACTATGGTAAAAAGGACAAGGTCCATTGAAAACATTAAAGAAGACGGAAACGGTAGACGGTAAATTTAACTTTTGACGAAGCGTTTTACGAAAGACTGGAATCAATCTTAACTAGCAATAATCAAAGTATAAGAATGTTCTTGGATCAATATCTTTTAGATAACAACAACAACAACGATTCAACGTAGACTGAGAAACACTGGGGTACCTGACATCGTGTGGACAGGAGACACAGGAAGTGATAGAGGACCGACGACGACAATTCGCGTTGGCGTATCTACCGTCGGGTGGTCCGAGGGGGCAGGGACCCTAAGAGGTCCGTTCTTGTGACCTCACCCAACGGTAATGGAAGAGGTCACGTACTTTCACTTCTCACTTTCACTTCAACGAGTCAGCACAGGCTGAGAATCGCTGGGGGTACCTGACGTCGGATTGTCCGAGGAGGCAGGTACCCTAAAAGGTCCGTTCTCATGACCTCACCCCATGGTAACGATAGAGGACCTTAAACGAGTTTGAGTACAGGTAACTCAGTCACTACGGTAGGTCGGTAGAGTAGGGGGGAGAGGAGGACGGGAGTAAGAAAGGGTCGTAGTCCCAGAAAAGGTCACTCGACCGAGAAACGTAATCCACTGGTTTCATAACCTCGAAGTCAAAGTCGTAGTCAGGAAGGTTACTTATAAGTCCCAACTAAAGGAAACCCTAACTGATCAAACTAAAGACACGACAGGTTTCCTGAGAGTTCTTAGAAGAGGTCGTCGTGTTTAGCTTTTGTATTTAAGAGATCGCGAGTAGGAAGAAATACCAGGTTGAGAGTGTAGACATGTATTGATGACCTTTTTTGTGTCGAAACTTTTAGACATCAAAAGAGAAAAATACGATAAAAAAATTAGTATAAACTATAGTTACAATATAAGTGGAGTTTTTGAGTACGTCCAAAAAAGATTTTGTGAACAAAATACTTCGATTACATTGTAACTATTAGTTTACGTTACCTCTCCGTTGTTCTTTCTAATGACCTAGACCCCGGACTTTGAAAAAACATCTTATCAAGTATTGAAAGGGTTAATTATTTCTTTAACCAGAATCAAAAGTAAGAGATAACCTTAGTTGAAATAAGTTATTTAGACCTTAAGTTTGAAGACCTTCGTCTCGCACCCTTGACCAAGATCTAAGTTCCTAGAGTCGGGTTCTCCATTTGGTACTCATCTGTTTTCACAAAACAACCATATCACAATGGTGAAAACTTTACGGTGTCTTGAGAAGTTTCTTTCACGAACAATTAAACAAAAGGGGTGTCAGGGATCGATCGTCATAAGTTACTTACAGTTTTAATTTTTTTTTTTTTTGTTTTGACGAGATAATCTCCTTCGAAACAACTTATATATAATCTTTTCTGGGAGTGGGGATCACAAAACATTGGTTGAAAACTTTGAAGGAAAGATGACGTTCAGTCACTTAATATTAAGATCTTTGACGTTTTAAATAGAACCGATAGAAAGGTTACTACAGGAATACATTAAATATGATATAAATATGTCACATATAAATATGTGACGAAAATTTTATACCAATTTACAATGTGTGAATTAGGACCAAAATTTTTCTAACATTACTTACGGATCTACCTAAAACGTCATAGTGATTCAGTGCAATTGTAGATAGTATGATACGTATAAAACTTTCCACTGTTTAATTTTTTAGTAGTTCCTGTAGTGTATAAATTATTAATGCTAATTTTACAAAACCATTGTAAAATAAGTGTATTTTTAAAATTTTATTATTTCAGTATCGAAACTTAAGTTTGTTATATCAGTTTTATATAAAATTGAATTCCGTGATGTGTATTTGAAGAAATTTTGTGTGTACAGTAAAATAAATGTGTCATAAAATTCTTAAATGTTATTTAATGTCTGAAGAGTACAGTAGAAATAGGAAGTAAACATCGAAATATATAAGTGTTACTTCATTTTAGGAAGTTTATTTTATTTAATTTATGCTGGTAGGAATTTCAAATGGTCTGTACCCGTTCTCTTCCTTTTTGTGGGTTCTTGTTCCGTTTCCGGAAAAATTAGTAAATTACAAGGTTCTTAAGTAGAAATTTAGGAATGTGGTTCGAATTACCTTGTCATTGTGTTTTGGTCACCATGTCTCGTGACTTTATTAAAAATACAATAACGACAAATGGTCTTCATGAACGTGTAATTATTCTCGTCGTCTTGACAGGGACGTAATATTCATCTGTAGGAATAAGACTTAAGTAAGTGACTTTTTGAAAATAATTCTTCAAAAGGATAATGAAAACTCATACCAACAGTATTTGTCAATTTAGAAAGGACCTCGGTTTATGAAGGATGTTGAGTCTTTTATCTCTTCGTACAATAGTTAATAAATTGTTCTACGTGTTCACTTCTTCCGACCGAAATGGCTTTATAAAGAGTCACATGATCTCCTTAGTGGCCGAAATTCACTAGTAAAAAATTTCTATGTTTATTAATTATATTTCAAGTTATGTTATTAAATATGTGTAGACTAATAATTTATTTATGAAAAACAGGGTAGTTGTATATGTATTTTGTAGATGTTAAAATTAAGATCAAGTATAAAAGTCTTACCTTACTGCTTGTTCTGTTTGTCCAGAAAACAAGTTTCCCAACTCTGTGACTTCCCGTGGGAAGGATAAGGTAGGAGATATTTCAGAGGAGTGTACAACCAACGCTACCTAGCTAAAGGTGGTTAGTGTGGTTATGTCGGTTATCTCGAGTGTGGTGACGTTCCTGGTTCGAGTTGAGTGAATCGTACACTATGTAAATTTTTTTAGGAGTGACGAAATTTACACTGTCAAGAAGACACGAAAAAAAAAAAAAAATTACCCTTAACTTCATCTTTCTTTAAAAAGATAATAAACAGGTCTAGTTGATAATTGGAAATCCTATTGAAAATACACTCGTTTTTTTTAGTCTTTATTTTTAGACAGTTTTTCGTTTTATTCAGAAACACCAAACCAAATAAATGATACGACAAAAATTGTGTCCGTGAAATACTGACGAGTGGGCTTGATAAGTACGTCCCACACCTTTACTGAGAGTTCTTGGGGATCTTGTTATCCGTGGTTTATGATCCTAGTCCTCTAATCGTTCGTCACTGGTTTCCTACTTAAGACCCAAACTGCTGACCGTGGTAACAAGGACTGGTGGCGTCTATTAGTTGTAAAGTGACCCGACGTATAAATGAGAGGTAATAAAGACATAGACATTTTGACAATAGGTCGAATAAAAGACAGCAGTTTTGAAATTTCTAGTGTGATCATTATAATTAACGAACGGAGTCGAGGACTACTTTTACCAAGAACTTGGGTTAAAAAGGAGATTACATATTTTAGGGTAGACGATGTTAAGTCAAAGAAGGATAAGTAAAACTAAGAATCTTCCATGTGAAACGTTTCGATCCTACTGTCAATATTGTTGCATAGTAACCGAGACTTGTTCATACGATTTTTTTAAATATTCGTCTCACAAATGAAAAGACTTAGTCTATACCCTCTTTTTTCGTTTCCGTCTTAAGTCCGATGATTTCCAATTGTCTCAAGACTCTCAAATAAGTCAATGAATTGTGTAGTAATTATATCTTCTAGTTTTCTATAATTTAAAGTGAAATTTAAATCGATGAGAAGTCGTCGTCGTCATCGTCGTCGTAACGGATTTTTCATTCCGTATTTTAAGGGTTTCCGTTTATTTTTTTAGAGAATAAGACTGGGTTAGTCTTGGTCTAAACATCAGTCCAGTAATTAAAGAGACGTCATGAACCTCTGGAGACCAACATTGTCGAATTCTTACAATTTTTACCATTGTTTTTAAGTGTTCCAAAATTTTTAATACTTAAATTGAACACTCAATCTTCATTGATGTACTTACACTTCACGTTAATATTGGAAAGGACTCTCGACACAAAATGCTCAAACACTCCCAGACGGAGGTCCAGTGCGTGTAGAGTGGTGGAGGACATTCAATGTACTTCAGACATGGGGGTTCGTACGTTGTGGGACCGTGTGCGCGTATACGCGTGCGCGCGCGCGCCCGTGCGTGTGTGTGTGTGTGTGTGTGTGTGTTGGATGTGTTTCCGTAATTCGTATTTCACTCTTTTCGTGAAGGAAGATAAAAGAATTAAAGGAGAATCATTACGAGACGTTTTCTATTTGGAAAAGTCCAAAATTATCGAATTCCCAGAATTGTCTCTGTGTCTGTTTCTGAGTCAGAACAATAGTACCCCGAAAATGAACAAAAAATGTCATCGAAAAGAACTTTATCAAAGAAGTATACGATCTAGAAAGGACGGAGCATTAGGTAAAATAATTGGTAGTGTCTCTTAAAAGGATGGAGTTCCCAAATGAACCCTATGTTTGAGATAATTTCCATGTATATTTTTATATCCTTTAAAAAGAAAGGAATATGTGTTTTAGGTGTGTGAAATGTTTCTAAAAACAACATATTAAATGTTTATATTTTTAAATAAACTCTACGTGTGCGTGATTTAAAATTATATAAAAGTAGAGTTCTACACAGATTAGAAGTAACGGTTTTTTTTTTTTTTCCCTCCCCCCTCGTTTCCGTCATAATAAGAGTTTTTTTCAAAGAACAGTCTCTTTGTCAACCACGATTACTAAATGATCGTTAAAAGGGATGTTAGTCTTAAAAAAAACATAATCGATTACGTCGTTTTGTGTTCCTTTCTGTTTTATTGACATCGTACGGACCAGGTTCAAGAAACCTTCATATACAAAAGTATCGACATTGTGGTAAGGAACCCACACGGGGTGAATTTCGGTGGAACACATTTGGGGCCGTGCACAATGGGTTAGTTGCCTAGCAGTAGTAGAAGAACCTCGACTTCAGCCCTTTTGCCGGCCCCGGGCCTCTGAGACAAGACGTACTATTACTACTCCGTCCAGTCTCACCAGTTCTGGTCGTCGCGGGGCTATTGTTAAGGCTACCGAAGACCCTCCAATTACGTGGTGACCAGGTGATTGTCTGTGAACCACACTGGTTTCCAGGGTAACAACCCTGCACCGAAGTTAGGGTCCTATACCGTGTAGTAGCCTATTTATAGGTGGCATAATTACCACGACACAAACATCGGAAACACTTTACGTCCTGGTACCCGTCGATCTTTGCCTAAGTATGATCCGTCTCTTAATAGCATTGGCACCAGTGGATGACCTTTTCTTCTTCTACTACAATCATTTGTTCTAGTCGGAACGATAATACTTTATTGGACAAAGATCACATTTAACAGTCAAATTAAGGGTAGGAAACTTTAAGACTAGTGAACCCGGTTTGTCCCCGATCTTTTTTTTTACTAGATAAAAGAAGTTAAGTCGGTGGAGGATATAAAACGTGTATGTGGGGAGGAAAAAGGGTTGATCAGTACTGGAGTACAAAATTTTGGAAGAGAGTCTGACCACCCAAAGAGTCAGGATCGGGGTTCGTAAAGTGGACAGTCGTAGGTTGTGACAAAGGTTTTTCGGGGACGTTTCTCGTGGTCACTAATTCTCTCACCAACCCAACTTCCAAGAATCATTGACCCCCCTCGTCTTCACTCATTTGGTCACTCACCCCTCCTTCACTCGGTCGCCGGAACTGGAGACAGTCGACGGGGACCTATTCTGCGTCTTACGTCTTATGTGGTGTCCACGTACGCACGATTCAGTGAAATCGACATAGGCTGAGAAACGTTGTGATACCTTACGACGGGTGGTCCGAGGAGACGGGTATCCTAAGAAGTCCGTTCTTATGACCTCACCTAACGGTACAGGAGGAGGTTCCCTAGAAGGGGTACGTCCCTAACTTGGACACGGAGATTGCAGAGGACGTAACCGTCCACCCAATGGTGATCACGGTGGACCCTTCGGGTGTGGTAACCAAAGTCAAGTCAAGTCAAGTCAAGTCAGCGAGTCAACACACGTTGAGAAACGCTGTGGTACTTAACGTCGTGCGGTCCGGAGGGACAGGTAGTGGTTGAGGGTCTCAAGTGAGTCTGAGCGCAAGTAGCTCAGTCACTACGGTAGGTCGGTAGAGTAGGAGACAGTAGGGGAAGAAGAGGACGGGGGTTAGGGAGGGTCGTAGTTTCAGAAAAGATTACTCAGTTGAGAAGCGTACTCCATCGGTTTCATGACCTCAAAGTCGAAATCGTAGTAAGGAAGATTTCTTTAGGGTCCCGACTAGAGGAAGTCTTACCTGACCAACCTAGAGGAACGTCAAGTTCCCTGAGAGTTCTCAGAAGAGGTTGTGGTGTCAAGTTTTCGTAGTTAAGAAGCCGCGAGTCGGAAGAAGTGTCAGGTTGAGAGTGTAGGTATGTACTGGTGTCCTTTTTGGTATCGGAACTGATCTGCCTGGAATCAGCCGTTTCATTACAGAGACGAAAACTTATACGACAGATCCAACCAGTATTGAAAAGAAGGTTCCTCATTCGCAGAAAATTAAAGTACCGACGTTAGTGGTAGACGTCACCAAAACCTCGGGTCTTTTTATTTCAGACTGTAACAAAGGTGACAAAGGGGTAGATAAAGGGTACTTCATTACCCTGGTCTACGGTACTGAAATCAGAAGACTTACAACTCGAAATTCGGTTGAAAAAGTGAGAGGAGAAAGTGAAAGTAGTTCTTCGAAAAATCAAGGAGAAGTGAAAGACGGTATTCCCACCACAGTAGACGTATAGACTCCAATAACTATAAAGAGGACCATTAGAACTAAGGTCGAACACAAAGGAGATCAGGTCGCAAAGAGTACTACATGAGACGTATATTCAATTTATTCATCCCACTATTATATGTCGGAACTGCATGAGGAAAAGGATAAACCTTGGTCAGACAACAAGGTGCAGGTCAAGATTGACAACGAAGGACCGGACGTATGTCTAAAGAGTTCTCCGTCCAGTCCACCAGACCATAAGGGTAGAGAAAGTCTTAAAAGGTGTCAATTAACACTAGGTGTGTCAGTTTCCTTGTCGATTTCCTGCGGAGTTATAGGTCTCCCAGTCCCCTGACTTTTGTAATGTCCTCCCTAAGGACGGAACTTACACTGTAGATTCGTCTACTGAGGTTACACATTAAGGTCATTTTCAGTTTCTTTTTGGACTACCAGGGCCTATAGTGAGGTTTTGCTATGAGAGTTGTTAGTCGAAATAAAATTTTTTATGACGGAAAATTATACGTAGTCAATATAAATTGTTCCTCTTTCCTTACCGTTGGATGAGGTCATAAGAACGGACCTCTTAGGGTACCTGTCTCCTCGTACCGTCCGTATCAGGTACCCCAGTGTTCTCACCCTGTACTGAATCGTCACCATTTCTTAGGCGGATGTTACGCCCTCTGGACCCAAACTAGGGACCCAACCCTGCTAAGGGACCTTAAGGGACCTCTTCACGTACCGTCGGGTGAGGTCATGAGAACGGACCTCTTAGGGGTACCTGTCACCATGGACCACCCGATGTAAGGTGTCCCAGTGTGTCTCGACCTGTGCTGACTTGTTGTTTCGTGTGTAAATTGTTCGAGGGCGAAGGTCCACTCAAGTCCACTGACTTACTACTCAGATGGCCACGAACGATATAGTAAGAAATGAAGAAATAAATTACATAGTAAGAAATTAAGATACAAACTTTATAAAGTATTATTTTTAACGACACTGGTCATGTTATTTATCGTCTTATATTACTATATATATCTATACTAAATTTACTATATTTACTCATACTAACATTTACTTATGGTATTTTGTATACTAAATTATTATTTTTATACGTACACATACATTGTCTTTTTCTAATCCCCCCCCCTTTGAGGGTGTTAATTGTAGACAGATACGAAGATATAACTTCTTAATACTTATCAAAAACAAAGGAAAAGACTTGAAAAGCCATAAAATGTTCAAAAGTTATTACTCATGTATTCCATTTATAATACCCGAAGGGACCACCGAGTCGACCATTTCTTAGACGGACGTTGTGTCCTCTGGGCCCAAGTTAAGGACCCAACCCTTCTAGGGGACCTCTTGTCTATCCGATGGGAACCCGAAGGGACTACCAAGTCAATCATTTCTTAGACGGATGTTACACCCTCTCGGCCCAAGTTAAGGACCCAACCCTTCTAGGGGACCTCTTCCTTATCCGACGGGTGAGGTCATAAACACCCGAAGGGACCACTGGGTCGACCATTTCTTAGGCGGAGGTTACGCCCTCTGGACCCAAGGTAGGGACCCACTCCTTCTAGGGGACCTCTTCCCTTACCGATGAGTGAGGTCAGAAGAACGGACCTCTTAAGGTACCTGTCTCCTTAGACCGTCCGGTGTCAGGTACCCCAGTGTTTCTCAGTCTCTACTGACTCACTGAAAGTGAAAGTTCCACTTGCCGGAAGTCGAAATGGGAACGGACTGCGTGGACTGGACGATATCTAGTCTCTGTCCGTCTACTGTCTCCGGCCAGTTTACGTCGGGAGGCGGCCAAAGACATTTCCCTCAAAGCGACCCTGTGGGGTGTAGTCAAACAAATCCATAACAGACGCCGACGAAAGGGTGCCATTCCGTCCTGACTCATCAACTCTGTCTCTGGTCGACCGGGTGTTTCTGATTTTATAAATGATAGACCGGGAAATCTCTTCTTAAAAGACTGGGGACGATACCAGATATTTTAGTCTAAAATTTTTATACATAAGTTTGACTTGAATTGTTTGTCCGTTTATTCGAAGTCAAGTCCCCTCTGGAGAATTAAGAGGGAATATGTAAAGGAGTCAAACTCCGTTCTAAGACGAAACAAATGAACCATCTAAAAACGAACGTATGAAAGACCAAGAACGAGTCACAAGATTTATCGTCATCGTGAGCCCATATAATAAAGTAGTACCTCCTTATGAACCTGTGTAAAAAAAATTGTGATTTCTTTTTCCTTAAACTTGATCGATTAGAGAGAGGGAAATAAGACAAAGAACTGAAGAGAAAATAAAAGAAACGAAGAAGGATGAGAGAATAAAAATATTTAGTTCTCTTGTTAAGGACTTTCAATGACTGTCAGTGACGTTAAAACCATTGTTTTTTCATTTTGACGAGGAAGTGGGAATTCTAGTGGGTTATTCCTAGTTTGACACCAAAGATTTTTAACGAGAGTTTACCTTTGGACTCTTAGTAGGTCAACTTTTAGTTTGATTAAGGTGACACAGTTGTAGAGATTTAGTTTCATGGAACAATTACATTCTTACAGTGTTGTACACTAAATAGGGTCCCTGTCTCTTCTTTTTAGGATTTATTTATGAATGTAAAATCACTACTAAATAAATCGTGTTAACAGGTCGGAAGTAGTCGTTGGTTTTATTATCCGACTTAAGCTAGTGATACAACTATCACTTTGGACCGTCCTTACAGAAGAAACTCTATTTGTAAGTACACTCCCAATGTCTGAAAGTCAAACGATATTTGGAAACAAAATAGACCTTCTTTTCCTTTGTCGTTTCCTTTTTCCAGTACAACTGACTAGTCCTTTTTTATAAAGATTGATCTTATTGACCTTTATTCGGGACTTGTTACAATAGATAATTTAGGATAATTAGTAATTTTTTTTTTTGTCCCGTTATTATGATGACATTGTCACAACTCACGCGCGTGTGTGTGTGGGGGGAAAGTGTATAAGTGTATAGAGAGAAAAGTAAAACACTTATAGGGGCCACCTGAAAATATGTTTCCCCCGTTTAAAGTGTAGATCGAAGGATTCATTTATATTTGATTAATGTATAATGATGATTGATAATTAAGATTCTAGTCATCTACTTTTAATAATCCATATAGAGTGTGTTTTCATATATATATATATATATACTCAGTGAAACTACATGTGAATGTGAAGTTATTTTTCTATTTGTATTTGTTTTATATAGTTTTTCGTTTCTTTAATAGGAAAACTTGGATCTGCCGGATTCTTTTTGTAGTGTCCTTTTTGTGTCAGGATTGAGACTCACTCATATTCTCACATACCACCACTTGGTGGACTTCAGGTTCGAAGTAAGAAAAATGTTTTGGGAGGGAGGAGTTAGTTGACTGGGTAACTTTATAAGGAACAAATTTTCAAATGAATGAATAAAACCCTTCATAGCGTCGTTGACCCCAGTTCAGATATTCTCACATCATGCTCCCCAGCTCCGTCGGTAGGTTCAAATAGTGGGACAGGAACCTTGTGACCCAGTAGGGCACTAGTGAACACTACTAGTGTAATTCTGAGAGGGTGTCAGGATTGTGGAACTCAGACACTTGGTCGAGTGGTTACACAAGTAGATAAAGAAGGTCGTGAGCCGCGTACAAAAGAAATAGCAGCCCCGGCATAAACACCGGCGATCGCAGACCAAGGAGGGTCATCTCACAGCGTTTCCAGTGGCCACACAAGCTTGACGAGTCGGTACACCACTATAATGACTCGGAAAGGGATTTACTGTGGCTCCCCGACATCAAGTACTTTATCCTTCCGCACCATAACACTTACCCGTGCAGCCATGGCCCGGTGTATCGTCGTCGTGAGCTAGACAACAGGACTTCGACTAACCAATGGGTCTACCCCTGACGGAGTAAGGTGGTTTTGCCCAGGAACAGTAACACCAGTCTTTTTACGAAGAAACACAACTGCAGTATGTACCTTAATCGGTGTTACGGTACCGAAAGAAGTATGTCCGGGCAGTGCTACGACATCACCAAACCTTTGCAAAAGCACTATTTCTGTAAAAATTGGACGAGATGGTTCTGTGGAAGAAACTATTTTAAGACCTCTACTCCTTTAAGTATCGAGACGTCTATCAGTCGAGACTTCGGTAGTTTCCTATGGTCGTCATTGAATCCACCACTTCGCCTCCTTCTCAAGGGAGACGTTGGTCAGTATTCAGGGCTTTTGTTTTCGTAGTTGTCATTGAAGTATCACTTGTACGATTTCCCCCGTCAGTCCCAAGGATTCTATTTTTTGTTTGTTAAGGATTTATCAGTACGACGAACTAAACGACGAGCTAAAGGTTTCGACTCGGTAGTCCTTTGCTTTTGGTTGTAAATTTTTGACAAATATACGGTCGAAATGGATGTAGTTGAATTTTTAGTTTACGACAGTGAATGACTTTCCATTGACTTATTTCGATTTCACCCTCTTTGTTTTAATGGAAATGAACAACTTAATATACAGGACGGAGTAAAAGTACGAGACTTCCCCTATACCCGGTAAGAATATGAGATGTGTGTAGACTGACGGAACGAACAGACGTTCTCGTTTTCAATAAGATTTCCGAATTATTCTTGTTTACTCCTTTATTTTTGTTAGGAAAATGTGTTTTGTCTTTATTACGGTTCGCAAGTCTTCGAGGTCTCTTCTAATAAAAAGATCAAATTACCGACCATGGGATAGCAAGGAAAATTAGAAGTCTTTAATCCCACACCTTTAAGATAGTATGACCGAGTTGTAGTCAAGGATGACTTTTTATGACCGTGTGTTTTCCCCTCATCCCCCAAAGACACCATCGAGTCTACCATTTCTTAGACGGACGTTCCGTCCTCTGGGTCCAAACTGGGGACCCATCCCTTCTAGGGAAACTCTTCCTTTACCGTTGGGTGAGGTCATAAGAACGGACCTCTTAAACTACCTGTTTTCTCGGACCGCCCGATGTCAGAGACTCCAGTGTTTCTCAACCTATACTGACTTGTTGATTGTGAAAGGTTTCCCCTCATTCTTTATTTATAATAAACTCCTTTTTTCCGGGCTGGAGGGAGACTTGGACGAGTCATAAGTGTCCTCCGCTGCTCTGTTTCAGATGTCCGGGAACCTACGGTGTCGTTGAAGCCTTCTTTTCGTTATCGACAACTTTACGTAAAGTAGTGGTGTAGGGAAAATCTGAAGGAAAGATGACGGTTTCTGAATTGTCGACCGGGAGGCATAAGTGTCCAAAAATGTAGGTACCTAGGTTGGTCAGCACCTACCTTTTGGGTCTCCCGGTTGACATAAGTGACGTGGTTCGGGAAAATATATTCTCTGAACTCGTAGACACCTAAGACCATGGGTGACCCCGAGGATCTTGGTTAGGGGACGTCTGTGGCTCTCCGGTGAATTGACGGAATGGAGTAAGGGGTCCGAGTCTCTTGAGGGACTGAAAAATGAGAAAAAATTATTAGATGATTAATGTTTTTGTCGAGAGGGGTTTGTTTAGAGGGACGGAAATCAGAGAGAGAAGAAACCAGGATTCTTTTATCCTATACACTGCATCTCACTGAGAGGTGTCGACGACATGAAGAAGTTCAGGAGTCACGGAGAGCAGACCTCGGGAAGACGGAGAATTGACTAGAAGGATGGAGTTAGTAGAAGGAGAATGAGTGGGTTGTAGACGAGGGTTGCATTGGAAGGGACATCGAGACAAGTACTGTAAAGGGATTATTTTAGTCATAAGTTTCAGGGGGACGGATATGTCTTACAGGGTTGTGAGTGAAGACGGCCCGTAAGTTCAGGAAGGTGATAGGTCCGGGTTGGATGTACGTTTAATGATACTTTCTGAATTGTCTTTAGTAACAACAACAACCAATCAGTAATTCAGCACAAACTGAGAAAACGTTGGGGTACCTGGCATCGGACGGTCTGAGGAGACAGGTACCTTAAAGGGTCCGTTGTTGTGACCTCACCCAACGGTTGGAATTGAGGGAAAATGAGGGACGTGTTACGATAGTGTTAGACAGACTCTACATTATATCTCTGTTATTAGTAAATACATCCACTGAATATTGTCAAGAAGTCATTATTGGACACAAAGGTTTGGAGAATTTCGATGAAAGATGTGTAATTCAGAAACGGGTTTGTGAGAAAATCCATTAATTTTTTTCGTAAGTTATTTATAGATTATATTGATTTCAGTTGTGGTGGTTTTAAGTACCTACACGGTGTGTAGTCTCCTGTTCTCGAAGAGGCACACCGAGTCCCATTTCTTAGACGGACGGTTACAGCCTCTGCACTCAAGGTAAGGACCGACCCCTTCTAGGGGACTTCCTCCTTTACCGTTGGGTGAGGTTATAAGAGCGGACTCTTTGGGGTACCTGTCTTCCTCGGACCACCCGATGTCTGGTGTCCAACGTTCTTCTCAACCTATACTGAAACGTTAATTTGTGGTTGTTGTGTTCTCGAAATATGAAGAGTTTATGTTTTATGAGTTTTATCCCTGTTTTATTGTTTTGTTACTTGAACCGACAGTAGAACCTTCTGGCTGTTCCTCGAACTCACTGAAGACAAGATGTGGTGGTGTCGAAGGACATTACCACACGAACTCTGGGTATGTAGTTCATAACAAAACTTTCGATTCGGGAAACTTCTTAGTGATGTTTACCTTATAGTCTCCTACAGATTTTGAAAAGGTCATCCCAACGAAGATTCTCATCTCCCTACGATTTTGTTAAGTTGTTTACCACGACTCTACTGACCTATAGGTGTACGTTTTCTTATTGAAACATAGGGAGTCAAGTATGGGACGTGTCTTGACTGAGTTGTACCTAGTGTCTGGTGTCAATTCTCGATTTTGATATTTTGAGAATCTTATGTCCCTATTTAGAAGTACTGGAACTTAATCCGTTTCGGTAAAATCTATGTCGTGGTTCTCGTGTTCACTATTATTTTTTTATTTATTTAACTTGAAGTGGTTTTAATTTTTGAAAATGTAGACCTTCCTAGATACTTCTTTACTGTTGGATTTCCTATTCTCCTTTATAGACGTTTGGTATACAGACTATTTGTTACACGTAGATCTTATATATTTCTTGACATTGTTGAGTTGTTATTTTCAATCTACTAGATTAAAAAATTTACTCGTTTCCTCGACTTTTCTGAAAAAAGGTTTCTATGTCTTTATTGTTTATTCGTGTACTCATACAAGTTGTAGTTGTCATTAGTCCCTTTATGTTTCGTTTTGTGGTACTCTATGGGGAAGTATGGGTGATCCTACCTATATTTTTTGTTTCTGTCTGTCTATTATTGTTCATTACCACTCCTTTATGTCTTTGATCTTAAAATATGTGACGACTACTCTTACCTTTACCAGGTCCGTGAATGTTTTGTAAGACCATCAAGGAGTTTTCAAAATTGTCAATGGTATACTGGGCCTTTTAGATGATGATCCGTATGCGGATACTCTTTACTTTTATATACAGGTGTTATTTTGAACATGTGTTTGCCAGTGTCGTCGTAATAAACATTCTCGGTGTTTCACCTTTGTAGAGTTCACAGGTATTCACTATTTGTCTATTCTTCACCATATAGGTGTCCTACCTTACGAAAAACCGTTACTTTTCCTTACCTCACTATTATGTACACTGTTAAACCTATTTGGAAACTTTGAGACACGATTCACTTTCTTCGTCAGTGTTTTCTAGTAAATAACATACTAAGACAAATCTACTTTTCGGATCTATACGTTTAGATATGTCTACATTTCATCTAAACGGACCTCGTTCGCCCACTCCTCTTTACTTCTCATTTACGATTGCTCATACCACAATAAAACCCGAAGGGACCACTGAGTCTGTCGTTTCTTAGCCGAACGTTACACCCTCTGGACCCAAGTCAGGGACCCAACCCTTCTAGAGGACCTCATTCTTTACCGTTGGGTGAGGTCATGAGAACGGACCTCTTAGGGTACCTGTTTTCTCGGACCATCCGAGGTCAAGTGAGGTCATGAGAACGAACCTTTTAGGGTACCTGCCTATCCGACGTCAGGTACCCCAGTGATTCTCAGCCTGTGCTGACTCGCTGAAGTGAAAGTGAAAAGTGAAAGTACGTAACCTCTTCCTTTACCGTCGGGTGAGGTCACAAGAACGGACGTCTTAGGGTCCCTGCCCCCTCGGACCACCCGCCGGCAGATACCCCAGCGTGTCTCAGCCTGTGCTGATTTCACTGAATCGTCGTCGTCCGAGGTCAGGTACCCCGACGTTTCTCAACCTGTGCTGACTGACTTATTCGTGTCGTATGTACCACAATTAATACACTTTACACATGAGATATTATGTATAGACCCACAAAATTGTATTTTACAAAATGACGTAAAGGATGTGCGTTTTGTTGTTTTTGGGCACAGACGGGGAGAGAGTGTTTTGTGTGTGTTTAGTTTTCGAAAGAAGAGGTTTAGAACTCACTTATCCGCCCAGTTCCGTGTACACGACAAATAGGACTCCAAGTTATTGGGGAAGACGACCTAGGGACAGAATCTGAATCTTCATCCGAGACTTTAGTTTTCCTAGGACCTTGGACTTGGGAGTAAATCGTCCGTCCACTGATACCCGTCTAGATTGAAGAGGGTCGAAGGGAAGAGGTCCCCTAGAGGGGTTGGATCCTTAGCTTGGGTCCAGAAGACGTAACGTCCGTCTAAGAAATGACAGACTTGGTGGTCCCTTCGGTAAGGGTCGAAGTCAAAGGTACAAACATTTTACCCCTACGTACTTCAAAATTTGTTATCCAGGAGTTTAAATCAAAGAAAAATAGGTAGGATCAATGTTTCGAAAATACAAACCCTCTTTCAGACCTCTTACTGTCCGTCTGATAATGACATTTTGATATTTCATTAAACTTTATTAAATCGGATTGGTGAAGAAAAATGTGTTCTATTTCGACTTCAAGACACTGACCAGTGTGAGTCCTTCATTACTCATCGAAATGGCAGACACACGAATGATTAAAGTCCAAGAATTGTTCAAATGTTCAGACCATCGTCGTTCAAATGTTCAGATCCTAATTAGAGGTTTGATTACAGATGACACAAGACAAAGTAATGTTACCCCTTCCCCCCACCCCCATAATTTGACATTTGTTTTGTGGTCATTCTTGAAGAGTTCATAAAAGTTCCTTAAATTTTTTTAGTGATTAACAATATAAAATTTCGTAACCCTATTTCAGACATTAAAAAGTTTGGTTTTTTTATGGTTTCCCTTCCTTTTTTCGTCTTAGTAACTTGATGTAGGTCTATAGGGTTATCGTTACGTTCAACATACATCAAAAAAAGTTAAGTCCCCGGTTTTGTGTAAAATGAAGTAGACCCTACTGGAATAATGAACCTACCTTACGTAGAGTCCGGTAAGAGTGACCGTAAGAATCGACGAACTTTGACCCCCTCACACTGTCAATTTCCTATACTACTTTTGGTGATAATCGGACGGTAGACGAAGGATTATGTTTTCGGAATAAGATTTGTGAAGTGGTTATGATAAATATTAGTCAAAATTCTATGTTACTTTTATCATAACAGATACGTGTATCTATTGAATCGACCAAAAGGGATAATAGTCAATAAAAGAACTATAAGATTTCTTTTTGATTTCGATGAGTGACTTTCTGAAAGAATCTTTGAGATCCGAAGATTTCATCAGAAGTTAAAAGGTTGTGTGTGTGTGTGTGTATGTGTGCGTCAAAAAGGGATTGACTCCGACCCTTACCGAAGGGACCACCAAGTCTGTCATTTCTTAGACGGACGTTACGTCTTCTGGACCCAAGCTAAGGATCCAACCTCTCTAGGGGACCTCTTCCCTTCGACCCTCTTCAATCTAGAAGTTTTGTCGAGGTGAATTAAAATGGAAGATGTATTATTGAGGGGGACACATAAGTAGTTTTAAAGAAGGTTTAACATCAAACATCGATTAAATTTTCGCTCCTCCTATATAAATAACAATACTCGAGGAACACCTGGGATTCCCCGAGTATTGTAAATATAAAATATATAAAATCGATATTTTATAGAAGAGGGACGAAAATTTAAGTAAATTAAAGGAATTTTCCCGAGTCTTGTTGGAGATCCCCTTTCCTTTTTTCTTTTCTTTTGGCCTATAATTTTCCTCGTCAACTGTCATGACCGTTCCAAAGGCCGAACCCAGGTGGTCTCCCAGCCCACCAATTTGTTTTTAGGGATCACCCCAGTCTCGACCATATTTGGACTTAGACAAGCACCAGTGATCGACGCGAAGTTCAGAGTCTCGTCCTGACAGAGGTAGACATGTAACTCTACGACACGGGCCTTTTCCTTCGAATTGACATTTTACGAATTGTGCCACGGGCCGGCTCTTTTTCGTGAAGCTACACTAGAAAGAACAATCCAAAAGATCCTTTAAGCAAAAAAGTTAAACCGACACAGTGCTGGTGACTGAGAGTTGCTTATGAGTCCGGTAACGTCCAATAGACACGGGACCTGGCGCAAGCCCAAGTTACTTTGCGGGCGGGGCGGGCGGGGGAGCCGGAGGTGCCGACAGTCCGGCTGGGGGAGGCGGAGAGAGGCGTGCCTGGGACGAAGTGGAGCGAGGGGCGACGGGCGGGCGGGTCCGGCGCGGGTGAGCGAGTTAAAGGAAAGGCGAAAGGTGGGGCGGGAGGCGGCGGGGGTCGGTCGGTCCGTGGAGGGCCGGCGAGGCCCCAGGGAGCGCCGACAGGGGAGCCCCGTCCACACACCCATAGTCCCGATCCCCTAGAGTGCTGGTGATAAAAGTTTCGTGGGGGGTGGCGCCGCCCGCCCCCTCCCACGCCGTAAAGGCAGGCCTTGCGGCCCACGCGCTCCGAGTGTGAGTGGGCGACGGCGGCGAAGAGACGTCGCGCGCCTTGACCCGCGCGCGCCTTGGGCTGCGAGCACCCAGACCCCTCGCTGCCTCTGGACTTCCGCGTCCTCGGGCTGGCTCAAGAAGGACTTCGCGGACGCGTTATCTCCCCGCGGAAGGGGGGTGGTGTTAATTGTCGGGGAAGGAGGGGCTGTGGGCGCGACGATCCCCGCGAGGATCCCAAGCGCCGGCAGGGCACGCACTGACGCCTTGTCCAAAGGTCGGACGCCCTTGGGTCGGCCGCTGCCTCGCACTCTGTCCAGGAGCCTAACCTACGGCGTCGGCGCCAGCTACATTGAGGGAAAGGCTAACCAACCTAAGTCCATGGTGGTCCTCTGTCTCCGAAACCACTCCGACTTAACCCACGCCTTCCTCACAAAGCAAGAGAGGAGGGTTCGGGAAAGGGATTCGCAGCGTTCCGACCCACGGGAAGTCCCCTGGACTTTGCGTCACTCAGGACCTTTCCCGGAGACCGATAACGGACGCAGTCCGAATGTCGGGAACGTCAAGTGAGGGTCAATTGAGGTCCGAAGACGGCCGAATCCACAGATGACCTTTTTGCTGAAACCGCCGGAATCCCGGGTTGTGTTCAGATCTCGTCGAAATCGGTCAAGGACACTCAACCCTATTTATGTCACACTATGTTTTGTCATATCAAGACACAATGACTCCTTCATTCGTGGAATTGTCCACTTGACTCATGATCCGTCAAATACTCATTCCAACGTTCTTTGTGTCTTTTTGTCAGGCACGTCATCCCTGGAGCCTTACCGATGGTTGACTCCTTACCCGTAAAGAAAAACTGTCTATGTACACCCAGACTCGAAAGCAAATGTTGGTAATGGGTCTGAGGTCTCAAGTCTTCGTCGACGTCTCTGTCAAACCCCGATCTATATAAGACAACTAATAATCAAACATTAAAGTTTTCAATTAAGGTCAAAGTTTGGAGTTCCGACCGGACACGTGGAGACTTACCTTCGTAGAGTCTAGGGACCCGACAGCCTCGACCTTCCTTACCGTCTCCGGAACAACTGCTCAGGGATGTTAGACGGTCTGGTCTCAAACTTAGGAGTGAGTCATCGACTCGTTAGAACCCGGTCACAGAGTTGGACAGACTCGAAGATACAGGAGTAGAGACTTTACCCGGGAAGATGTCATGGTCGGAGAATCCCAGTAACAGTCTATTGACTCTATTTCATTCATTTCATGAGTTGTGTGTACCATAGTCACTAACAATTACGACACTGGTCTTGTTATAAGTCCCTTCGGACTCGAGACCTCCTTTACTGTACTACCGGTTGACTCGACTTAAGTCACGAGACAGTAAACCCCACATACTAGGACGAACAAGTAACTGACCCACGAACTGACGAATTCCTCATTTGGTTTGACGGACGGAATTTCTAGTCTACCAATACCTCTGTCGTCGACCTTCTCGTAGTCCTCTCTTCCTGAGGGAAGTAGGTGACGGGGATGGTGGTGGGGACGGAAACACTGACCCAGTCTAGTCCCTCGGGACACGTCAGACCAGAGGAGACATTCTATTACACCAGTTCTTGTCCCTGTTTTACTGGGTATTACCGCAAAACCATGGTTCGTAGACAATAGGATGTTTATAAATGATAAAGTTGACGTTTACTTTCGGATAAAGTCAACCCGAATTTTTCCTATAAGGACTAGAGTGTTTTGTCCTTCAAGTCTCCATCCTGTCCCAAGTCTTGGTCAACTTAATCGTCGAGTTGTTGTAGTGGTATAGAACTCAAGGAAGGAGTGCACGGCTAATTGTCTGAACCGAAGACCAAGGAGATCACCATTTCTATTGTCACCGTCGTCCCTAGTATACCAAGTAAAAAGTGAAGACGGTTCGTTGTCTTCGCTGAAGATCCCCAAAAAAAAACAATAACAAAAACCGAGACCGTTGGTAGAGGAAGCTAGTGAAACTGATCTTAACAAAATAAACGGGTTTGGATCCGGTCGTTCCTTATACTTTAAGGGTCGTCTCGTTAAGTCAGACGTGAATACTTGGCTCAAGAAAGGGCCAGACATGGTGAAGACAGTTGCCCTCACTCCACCTCACCCACAACCTTTCCGGTGGTTTTCTCCGGCGATATCCTTTCAACTTCCAGTAAATACTATTATTGTCCTTCGTGTCGTCGTTGTTTAAAAGGTAAAGGTCACACTAAAAAAAATTTGTATAACGAAATAAATCCATCCGTTTTATTATCGTAAGTAAATACTACATGAAGGCCCGAAGGGTCCACCGAGTCACCACTTCTTAGGTGGACGGTTACGTCCTCTACATCCTCCGAACCCAAGGTAGAGATCTAGACCTTCTCGGTGTTTCCTCTTTTTCCGTTGGGGGAGGTTATAAGAACAGATCTCTTAAGGTACCTGTCTCCTCGGACCGCCCGATCAGACACCCCAACGGCTCTCAACCTGTGGTGATTTCGTTGACTTTTGTGTACATATTTTAAGAAAGTCGAGTGGAAAACTTTTTTCTTAAAATATATTTAGAATCGTTATCCCTATGTCAAATCTGGGAAAAATACAACCTCTGACTTTACTCGATCCTCGATGTCAGATTTAGGTAGTACACGTTTATTTACACCACGGGGTTTCTCTTGACTGAACCGAGTTATGTGTGTTTCGTCAATGTCGATGTCAGAAACGGAGGTACCGGTTACTGCCCAAACCTTCGTCGGACAATCTCCGTCATAGAGAGGGGGTTGGGGGTAATTGATCTGAGTTCTAAATAACAAATAAGTAGCGACAAGTAAGAGAGTCAGTATAGGCTGAGAAACATTGGGGTACCTGAAGTCGTGCGGCCCGAAGAGACAGGAAGCGGTAGAGAGTCTCGAACGGGTTTAAGTACGGACAACTCAGGTTCTACGGTAGGTTGGTAGAATAGGAGACAACGGGAGAAGAGGAGGACGGAAGTTAGAAAGGGTCGTAGTCACAGAAAAGGTCACTCAACCGAGAAGAGTTCTCCACCGGTTTCATGACCTCGAAGTCGTAGTAAGGAAGGTTATTTACAAACTAAAGGAAATAAGTAATTACGTCTTATAAATTTTATTAAATGGGACAAAAGTTTTAGTTTCTGTATCGAGAAGTACGTCAATAAAGAGAAAATTCAAGGATTATTACTACGTAGTGAGTAACGACCGTCCTTCCCCAGTCTTCAATGTCCCTTTTTTCAAAGTCTTCTTTTTGGTATGGTAGGGGGTTCTCTTTGTCAAGGACAGGTGACGAACCAGACTAAATTACTGTTTCGACTTTGACTACTTAGTTTAAAGTTCAGTGATCCTTCAGTGATAAAATTCAAAGTGAAAAATTTTATGAAATCTACAATTAGATTTCTTTTGTATTATGTCAAAAGAGAATCTATACTCCTCCTTTCCTGGAGTCCTTAGTATCATGAAATCATTAAAACTTTAAAGCCCAAAAAAAAAAAAAACTACCTCGTTCCCACAAAATTAATTACACCACACACATATATATGACAGAATGTTTCAACAATAAGAAGCGTTTCTATTTCTAATTTTAAGGTCTGAATGTTTTGTATCTGTTAGGTATAATTTCTCTAAACATTTGCTAGTGAAAATGGCATTCCAAGTGTTCTACCTTCTCCTATGAATAGTGACATATCTTTTTGATTACTTCTTTTACGGATCTAAGAAGTCGGGGGCCCTCTCCGAAGGGAGAGGAGAATTGTAAGTCCTTAATTATTCCTCGTCTCTTAAGGACTGTCTAGGTTTTGTCGTGTGTCCTTCGGAGGACAATTTACGAAGGACTGTTAAGGGGGATAAAATAATATAAACATTTTTTCGAGAACTGGTTTACTCAAACCAATCATAATTGGTTGGAATATCTTTCCGTTGCCATTTGTTGTTTATATTAATAGTTCTGTTAGCGGTCAATGTCAAGGTCTGGGTTATGACACCCATTATGAAACTTTGGTAGGAGCACCCAGATCGGGCCTATTAAACGAGTCGATTTCAAAGGTTTAATCCCCTTCTGCCGTCTAAAAATCTTTTTCAAAATTTCTAAAAGAAAACCTCACCAACATGTAAGTCTCTCCGTAATCGTACATATAAAACATTTACTTTAAACTAAACAAGGGTCAACATCCGTGATACTACCTTAACTTGTCCTTATTGTGTTTTAACTCATCGAATTTCTTTATCTCCTCAATTATGTTCATATATCAAACGTTAATTATGTTCAATGTCTTGTATTTTCAGAACAATTTAACATTTAAAAGATACCGATATTGTTTTCCTTCACCCTGTGTCCGGATATATTTTATACTGACTAATATCGCTTTCTTTAGCAAATTGCCTTTGAGGTATGGATGAGGTAGAAGACGTCCTAACGTAAACTTATTAGAGTTAGTTCATTCTAACATTTGATAAAACTTACGAGGACAATTTTCACTAAGACAGAATAGGTAGTACTTGATGAATCATAATCCGTAAGAAGTACGAAGTCCTTAAAAAATCTCAATACGTTCTTTATTATATTTAAGAAAACTCCGGAAGGACACACCTTCAAGTCAAGTCAAGTCAGTGAGTCAGCACAGACTGAGAAACACTGGGGTACTTGGTGTTGTATGGTCCGGAGGAACAGGTAGTGGTTGACGACCTCAAATGGGTTTGGGTACAGATAACTTACCTTCCGTTACACGATTTAAAATCTTTTCTACGTTTTTATTCAATCTAAACCAGGGACAACAGTCCCACTGAGATTAGGTCTTTCCGTGTACCTCTCCTACACTGAAAAACCGACAGGTGTCAGGTAAAGGGGAAGACCAGTAAGGAGACCCTTTGGTATGGTAGAAGTGAGAATCAGAATGACCCCGACTACTGTGAGGGAAGAAGAGGTCGTACCTGAAGATCCTACTGGTCGATAGGGTCACACGGGATTTAGGTCCCCAAAGGACCTCGTACTCGGAAGATCGGGACTTTGGTCCTTTCAGGGTCCGTTTAACCCTACTCGACCAGTGTGGATGAGACTGGGTTCGGACCGGACAATCTCGGTGAAGACAAGACATTACCCCTGTCTTACCCCTGTACGGAACCCCGTCTGATTTTTCTAAGTTAGTACTGTGTAAACAACTTCGTTAACTCTTTCTCAGTCAGAAAGTCGTCCTCGTCGATTTATTCATCTTATGTTCGTAGAGAACAAAATAACGGGTAGTGTCCATAATGAAAAAATTTCGTTTAACTTCCAACCACCCCCGGGACACAACTCGTTCAGATACCCGTGGCAAAAAGGTTGTCGTAAACGAGTGAAGTACAGGGACACAGAGTATCATAAAGTTCAAAATTTTAGCACTAATACGAACAATGCCACTAGACACTAGTCACTGGAAACTACAATGATAACATCAATACACCCCCGTGACGTCCTGGTGAGGGTACATTCTGACGTGTAAGTCACCTGTTTTCGACACACACAAGACTGACGGGACGGGTGGTCGACAAGAGGGTAGAGAGAGGGAGAGGAACCCGGAGGGACAAGGGACTCTGTGTTGTCACAACTTTAATCCGATTTATCATTGGGGTGTTATCGGAGTGATTCACAAGTTTACTTTCCTTTTAAGAGTGAAGAGAGTGAAATTCAGTCTTCGATTCTTTACTAATTTGGGTTACTCCTTCCGTCCAGTTTCGGTTCTATCCGATTTTCGATCCACGAATGTTTGTCGGTCCAACACTTTCGTTTCGTTTTCAACAACTTCCTTTACTTTTCACGACGAGGTCACTCGCGTACTTACTATTCTTTCACTTTGTCGGAAATAACGACTATACCTCTTTCAACCTCACCAGACCTACCTTCTGGTTTCGCCGGTGTTATAGGGGAATTTGGTTTCGGACTAGGTCTCGTTCCGACATTGGGAGAAGCTCAGGTACTTTCGATTCTCTTCATTCGTTGGATGTGGCTCTTATAAACTTCGATCGTTCCGACCAAGTACTCCAAATTCCTCTCTTTTGAAAAGGTATTGTATCTTCACGTTCCATTTCGTCGTTCACGACTATCTGTAATGTCGTTTAATGGGTCTTCGATATCGCTTCTATTCATTATTTCCGCCGATGTGATTTGTTGTCTAAAAGTCACATCTGCTATACCGGAAGAAAACCTTCTTCCACGGTAGATCCTGAAGGCATTGATCTCTCCTCTTCAGTCACGGACCGAAGTCTCGGAGTCTCCTGTCCGACTGAAAGAACGATCCCCGATTACGACGACCACTGAAATCCAACTTCGGTCATAAGTCGTAAGGTCTTTAGCATCCCGGGAAGTCCTAATACGTTTAAGATGAGACGGACAAAAGATATTTACGTCGTTGTCCTTAACCTCCTATCGTGTAGACAAAATTTTACACCAAATGACTCATAGAATTCAGTTATAACAACTCTTGGTGACGAGTCTTTTTTTATAAAGAAAGTTTTATAAGGATGATAACCATTACGTCATCTACTTCCCTCGGGAAGAGAGGACTACGGTTAGGTCGGTGATAGAGGCAGAGGTAGACTGGATATGTCGTCCGTCAAGACGGATGAGATTCGTTATTACGGCACTTGCTTGTGTATTCTGTACGCATTAGAATACGAAATTTACGGTCGTACAACTTTAAGTTGAGTCAACCTGTTGTACATTAAAGGGGTCTCGAGTCGGAGGGAGCTGGTAACAAGTTCAACTCTTTGTAACAAGACCAGTGTCGTTATTGTTAGTGACTGTGAGTCGTGTGCACGACTCATGAAATGAACGAAATAGAGTACATAAACTGTTACTGGAATTCTTCGACCGTAATATTCTCCCGGGTAAAACGTCTACTCTTGCACGTTCGAGTTTATCCAACTCTGTAACCGGGTTCTAACGAGTCAATGACTCACTCCTGAGTGTGAGTCCAGACCGTCTGGACCAGTTGTACCAGAGACGGTAAGGAAAGTCGAGAACATCGGGTACCTGGACTCTACAGAGTCAAGTGATCACGTGTCCAGCCGGGACCCCACACTTTGACCTTAATTAAAGACTTCCATGTTTGATCATTAGTTGTCTGGTATAAATCGGGGTCTGACAGAGACGTCGACGAGGTGAGAACCCAAAACAATTATCGATACGTGATTTCGAGTCTAGGCACCCCAGTCCCGGGTCGAGAGAATTTACGACTCCGTGTACGAGATTGTTATGTTAAGTCCACATAATGTCTCCTCCTACCTTTTTTATCGTTCTGAAAAATGTTAATATGGGTTCTAAAGACATATTAAAGTATAAACGAAACTCTATCAAACCTAACAAAGTCCGATCAAAAGTAAGGACTTTTATGGATAGGAAAGAAGAAACGGTACCCGTTTTGACCGACCCGGGAAAGAATAAAGACTGGTCAGCACTTGCGTAAATTATTAGGCAGAACAAATTGGATTCCGTAGACCTAGTGAACACATCAACCCGAACAACCTGTCTCCACTTATGCATGGTCTCCCATGCCCTCGGGACCTATAATACAACGAAATGACCGAGGGGAATTTTATTTTCTACATGTACAAACCAACCGTGTCAAATAGTCTTTATTTGTCTTCGGACGAAGACAAAGGATCTTCAGTGAAAAGACCCTCATGTTTTAACCACTTGTTTGGACACAACCCAATAACGAAGAACTTCCACTTTAGTATGGTTGTGTTATTTTACCCTAGAAAATTCTTTACAGCGATAACATTTTGAACTTTCAAATTTTTCTCTTTTCCGGAAAAGATTCGGTATCCCGACCTACGTGTGGGTCTTGTCGAGGAGACACGACACACGGGTCCGGCTCGGACTCAGATCTGGTTAAGACGTCTGTGTCTTTGCTCGCTCCCTCGGTCGTTCTCGATTTATGAGCCCTTCTTCTCTTTCAGTGAAGACACGAGAGTGAAGACACGAGTCACGGTTGTATGGTGGAGTCTCTTCTTCAACCACCCAAAGACCGGGGAAAAGGTCTCGGGTACCTCAGGACTGAGGAGTGACGAAGACGACGACGTCCACTATTACCATGGTAGCGACTGGGGTGGGTCCCGTGGGTCTGGGTGGAGGAAGGGGTCCTGTGAGTCGTAGTACCAAAGGTTGGTGGGTGAGTTCGAAGGGTCGGTGTCCGGAGCACAGGAGTTCCTAGTGGAAGACACCAGGTCGGAGAACCCTAAGTCATCTCAGTGGTTAGACGAGTGGCTTTAGGGCATAGAAGAATAAAAAGGGGGAGGTACAGTGAGCAGACGTTGGGAGTATACAAGAACCACGGTGACTCGACAAAACGAGAGTAGGACCTACAAACGGTCCCAGTGTGTTACAAACGACTTAGGGAGGTCATCGAGCACTTGAAGTCTAACGAGAAGATGCAGAAGGCACATGAGTCTGTCCTGAGTCTGGGAACAGACTTAGAGAGGGTCTTAAAGTCCCTACAGTTTGGACATAATCAAATGACCCGACGGAAATGTTCCATGGTGTCTGATCCACCGAATTTGTTGTCTTTAAATAAAAGACTACTAAGTCACCGACAGTCGTCCCAACTAAAGAATCCTCCCGGAGACACAAACTGAACAATTACTGGTGGAAGAGACACAGAAGTGTACTAGGAGGAGAAGAACATTCCTGTGGTCAGTATAAACCTAAACCGAGTGGGAATCCTGACACAAACTGAAAGTACTACAGAAATTCCAGGATAGAGGTATCTGTCAGTGAAAGACTTTATGACCCCTAATCCCGAAGTTGGAGACTTGAACGTTCTCTGTGTTAAGTGTTGGATGAGTTTCTCCACCGACCAGGTCACACTAAATGGACGACCGTCCACACGGACGGTGGGGTCGACCAGTCACAGGGTGCGAACGACCGGTCCCAGTGTACCCCCAGACGATTGTAGTGGGTGGACGAACACTATCTTCGGCGGGGTACGGACCTACCGGTCGGAAAAAACGAAAATCAAATATAATACGGTGGCGTCCAGGAAACACCTTATTCCACTTCAATGTATATTTCTGTAAAATATCGTTGTGAATAAGGAACATATGACCTTAGTCCGAAAATTTTTTAATTAACTTTTTAAGTCGATGTGAAACTCGAGACACAACATAATTGGGATAGAAAGGTTGGATGTGAAACTTCAACTGACCTCAGTAAGACTTTTAGTTCTTCGTTTTTGGATCCTACACTCAGATAACAACGGAGTAAGAAGTGGGGTTAAGGTGTGTGTAATTTTTTTTAAAAAAAGGGTACACATATCTTGTGTGGACCTTCCTTGGATGTTTATAAAGAAGGGACTCGTACTATACATTATATGCTTTACTAATAAAGATCCGACAAATTCAAATACTTACTGATGTCTTTCAATTTCGGTTTTTCCTGGAGTCTCTGATAACTTAGTTCGGTCGCTAAATGTACATTCTTCGAAATTAATAGATGAATCAAGACTTATCGTTTAAACTTCGTGAGTATAGAAGGGACTCCTGTAATATTTCGACAGTCTCATATAACCTGAGTAAAATTGTCAGAAGAGTCCGTACAAGTATGGACCAAACCCATAAAATCTTCGAGGGACTCGTCACTTCAGGACATTGAACTGACAGAAGGTGTACCTGTCTAAGTACACAGACATCGACAAGTCACTCGTCTAAGTGTACCCTACGTACCGTCGGGACCCAGTCAATCAACTCGCGTCTCTGAAAAGTGGAGATGTCTATGTAAAGTTTGGGTTCCGGAGGTACCCCGTAAGAAATAAAATACCTCCTGATCCACCCTTACCATCTTCGAGAGTCAAGTTGAGAAAAGTGAGTCACGTAGAAACTCCCGGATGACACACATAGGAGAGACAATCGGATCCGTTCTTATTGCTTCGTAAACGAAACAACATCCTGGAATAGTAGATCAATGAATAGTTAGAGTAGAAGGGATCACCGAGTCTGCCATTTCTTAGACGGACGTTACACCCTCTGAGTCCAAACTAGGGACCCAATCTTTCTAGGGAACCTCCTCCGGTACCGTTGGGTAAGGTCATAAGAACGGACCTCTTAGGGTACCTGTCTCTTCTCACGACCCGATGTCAGGTACCCCAACGCTTCTCAGCCTGTACTGACTCGTTGATTGTGAAAAGTGAAATGAGTAGTCAGGTCAATCCTCTGACAGTGGCTCGTTTACGGACCTACCACCAGTCCACGTGGTAGAACCAATTTGTACCTTTATCCGGTGAAGACCCAGAATTATTACACCGTCTTACCGAAATCACTCTTACTTTGAATTCACCGAAGAGGACAAAGTCATTTTCTCCGTTCGTATCTGAGTTTCACACTTTCAACTAGACACTCAGGTAGGATGAACGACAAGTCCACCCCTCCGACTCCGGCTCTCCCCGTCCAAGTTCTAGTGTCAGGGAATGACAAGTTGGATCTTGGAGGAGGAGCCAAGAGTGACGTTTAGGACTCGGGAAAAGACAGGTGTAGGAGTCCTGCTCGAGACAGAAATTCGTTATCGCACCACGGGACCCCGTTAACACGACTGCGTCGATTACAACTCCAGGTCTCCCGTCTGGACACCCCCTAAGAATGGTTGTACGTCCGTACGACCCTTCCACATCCCGTGTAGAGGACCAAACTAAGTAGAATTCCGTCTCAAATCCTACCTCTGTGAGACTTGAACGAGGACTCGACTATCGAGTGACACTAGGATCTTAGGGTGTGGGATCAACAAAGAGTCATGACACGACCTGACGTCCTAAGTCCACCTACCTCCTCTTCTCATGGTTCTTCGTCGTAGCCACCAGTCGGCCGTGACGGAGACAGGACTACGGCTACGGACGTCCCACACGTGTGTCTTTCTCGACTCTCACCGGTCACTGGATTCGAGGTACGGTCGAAAGGATGTTCGTAAGACCTATCAAGAAGGGACGGTGGGGACGGAACACTACGGGAAACTACACCGGTTCCATGGACCTTCGTGTATAGAAACGGTGGATAGAAACAGAACGAAAACACTGGAAATGTATATATATATACATAGAAATGTAGGAAACACATATATATATATATATATGTGTGTTATATTTCGCAATATATAGAATCTAATATTGAGTAATTTGCCTGGGGAAGTGTTTCCCCTCGTTCCATGATTTCTCTACTCGGTCCGACGCCTACAGTCCTCCTTCAAGCATGACCGTGTGTCTCGGGACAGGACCCCTCCCGGCGACGTCCGAAAGACCGAGACAACAACCCGACCTTGAGTTCTACCCCCCTGTACACTCCCGTTCCCGTTCGGGGGTTTAATTCTCCTAGACTGTACGACCCGTACACTACATCGTACCCGGGTGGCTGGTCCAGACACCATTGTGGTGGTCCCAACTCGAGACCAGTCTGGATCTGGTTTTTCGTCTCAACTGCGGTTCCAAATTTTGTCCCGACCCTTTTTCGAGTAATGTTGGGACGAAGAATTCGGTCGAAAGTAAGATCTCTGACTCTTGCCTCCACACAAGGTCCGCCATTTTCCTCTCTGTCTCTCCTCCCTCTACTCCGTCCTTACTGCACTAGGGCCTGTACGCCTCGGACTTACTTGAGGCAAGTGTGGACACGGAAGTCCAGGCAAGGGGACGGACCGACGACGAGAACCAGTCTGGACGTCGTGACGAACGAATGGAACTGAATAGGGTAGGGATCCTCGATAGGGGTCCGGAACACGGATCCCTTACACTTTGACCTTTCTTGATCTCACCCTCCGTACATCGTTAGAGGTGTCGTCCACAAAACTACCACCAAAACAACCGGTCACACGTGGTTACTGGAACACCAGTGGAGACCATTCGCTCCCTAAGAAGTTCATACACAGAACTCCGACCTCCATCTACTCGTGTTCTACCAATTCTTCCTAAAAAGTGAAATAAAATATAAGAAACCATCGAAACTTAAGGAAATAGGACACAGACGAAAACATATTAAGAATATACTTAATCTTCATATATTTTACTGAACATTTTTAGTCTTATTCTACCTCGATACTTGCCGTGGTCAGACGAACCCGGGGTCCTTTCTCGACACCTCGACCTGGTGTTCCTTCCCACTCCGTCCTCTCTTCCCCCAAGTCTCAACGTCGGACACGGTTCCGTCTACCACAGTACCCGGTCGGAGGCCAGCGTGGTGTTCCGTCTGTCGTGCTCTCGTCTCCGTCCCTCGAGAAGTCAAGTCAAGTCAGCGAGTCAGCACAGGCTGAGGAACGCTGGGGTACTTAGCGTCGTGTGGTCCGGAGGGACAGGTAGTGGTTGAGGGCCTCAAGTGAGTCTGAGTGTAGGTAGCTCAGTCCCTCGAGAATTGCACCCCGTTTGGGTCTTGGAACGGTGCGGACAAAGGAGTAGAAATTTTGGTCACATACCCTCTACTCCAATCAGGGTTGGTTGAGTCGTCCTAAACCCAAGACAACAAAACAAAACGAGGAAGGATCACTGAACCATAAAGGTACGGAACATCCACACTACATCACTAATCTATGACTTTGTTCCCCTTCCTAGTTTCCGTCTGTCTTTACTGATCTCCGTGTAACCCTACTCAACTATTGAACTATGTATAGTATTCCTGGATGAAGGCGGACGGTAGGGACCTCTCGATCTTTGTCCTGGATTATTTGTGGTACAAAGGTTTTTTTCTGTTGATCACCGGACAACAGCCACCGTCTTCTCTCCCTAGTCGGTACAAAAACTACCAGAATCCTCAAAATTTATTGGAGTCCTTTCGGAACCTCTGAAAAGAACTCCTTATTTAGAGAAGGAGAGGAAACTTTTTCAGGGTATTTGTTTTATGATAGTTTTACTAGCAATAAGACGGTCAGTACAATTACTCCTTTACACGTAATTTTTTAAAAGGCAAGGGAGAAGAGTAGTTCTATCCGGGTCCCTTACGGTCGAGTTTCCGGTTTAATAGGTATGTACGCAGGTATTAATTTACGGACTTGTTTTCGTATGTAGACGTTCAACAATAACTTTATATCAACTAAATGTCACGAAAAAATCAAGGTCCATATGTTGTGCAAGCCTCTTCCGTTACCGTGGGGTGAGGTCATGAGAACGGACCTTTTAGGGTGCCTGCCTCCTCGGACCATCCGACGTCAGGTACCCTAGAGCTTCTCAGCCTGTGCTGACTCGCTGAAGTGAAAGTGAAAAGTGAAAGTACGTAACCTCTTCCTTTACCGTTGGGTGAGGTCACAAGAACAGACCTCTTAGGGTCCCTGCCCCCTCGGACCACCCGACGGCAGAATCCCCAGAGTGTCTCGACCTGTGCTGACTTTGTTGAATTGTCGTCGTCGTCGTATGTTGTGTATTATATATATAATATATATATACGTATGTATATATATAAAAGTCTAAGAAAAAGGAATATCCAATATTATTTTATAACTCATATTAAGGGACACGATATATCATGCAGAAACAACAAATAAAATATGTATCAGCGTGTCTCAACCTGTGCTGACTTCGCTGAATCGTCGTCGTCGTCGTCGTCGTCGTCACACATAAACAATTAGGGTTTGACGATTGAATTGGGAGGGGACGATTGGAATTCAAACAAAAGACACAGACAAAGACAAAACATTTATTCAAGGAAACATAGTGGAAAAATCTGACGTGATTCACTATAGTACACTATAAACAAAAGGAGACAGAGTGAAATGACTCACACTGTTAGAGATCCAGTTAGGTACCAAGACGTTTATCGTAATAAAGTAAGAAAAATACCGACTCATTATAAGGTAACTCATATATGTGGTGTAGAAATAGGTAAGTAGACAGTTACCTGTGAAAATAAAAGGGCAGAACCGAGAACATTTATATAAACGTTAAAAATGTGACTAAAATGACATCTTAATTGAAGTACGAAAAGGACTCAAAATCTACACGTACCAGAAACATATTTATTTACGTGTGTGTGTATCCATGTGTGTATTTCATTCATTCCACAAGATCTTTACATCTTTTTTCTCATGTTAAGAAGGTATTAGCATGGTGGGCCTTTGTTAGTGAGCACTGTCAAAACACACACACACAAACAAAAGAAAACATATGCAAAGTTAAAAAAAGGACACAGCTATGTAGTCTTTCTGGTTTTCGTTCTAATATCGACATGTCAGAAGTGGGAAAGTCACACGTCACTATAACCTCGTTTCGGAGACAAGACGAAGGGTCTTTCAGGTCGAAGGCTCCCTCCACCGGAGTAAGTGAGAGAGAGAAAAATTAATTTTTTTCAAAAAAAAGAAAACGACGTAACGTACACTCTAGAATCAAGGGGTCAGCCCCTGACTTGGACGTAAGGGACGTAACCCTTGCACCTTAGAATTTGTGACTTGGAAGTCCCTTCAGGACAAGCGACAGAGAATAAGTGTTGGGACCCCGACGACGGGACGTCAACTTCCCCAATAAGGTGTCACAGGCCCTCCCTCTCGAACCTCTTGACCCAGACCAGTAAAAAGACGAGCTAGATGAACGACAGTCAACCTGTGGGACTTCCGGTTCTTAACTGCAAACCTGTTCTGGGGTCGAGATCCCCTCACTCACGGGTAAATCAAGTCGCCCTGTCTGAGAGGTGGAAGAAGGACCTCGAGTCACAAGACCGAACTGACAATGACCGGACTGAAAAATTGGTAAAAGACAGAGAAGGAGATTATTCTCTTTGAGACTTTAGACAGTCAAGGTGTCTTACGGACAGATGGAGGGGACAATGTCTGGGACGTGGGGGGTGAGGGGGCTCGGAGTCCGTCGGTCACGATCAAGGGGTGTGGACCAGTGGTCCGAGACCTTCGAAGAGTCCCGGCCGAGGTGCGACCGTGGGTCGGGACGAGTCGTTTGTTTCTTGTCAATCGTGTAACAAGAGGTAGATCAAGTGTCACATTTTGGAAGACCCGGTCCGTGTTCGAGGGAGGCGGGGGGAGAGGACCGTGAACCTGAAAGAGTAACAGACCACGACTGAGGACCGACCCCTGACTCCCTCCCACCTCCGCCCCTCGTCCGAGTAGGTAGGGGGTACGTCGTCACGGAAGGTGGTCGAGTCGGTCCGACCCTCGTCGGAGGAGCAGGTATTAGGACTGTCTCCGGTACCTAAGAGGGTCGGAGATCGTCTATCTTCTTGACATTGCTTCCGATTATAATAAGATTAACAAAGAAAAAATGGTATTACTGAGGAGGGTATGACGTAAACTTTAGAGTGTACACTTATAAAACGTTCGTACGCAAAAACGTAGACGAGATTTGGGTGTGAATCGGGTGGAAATTCTATTAGGTGACCATCGCAAGAGGATCTACCGTCAAAGGTATTTTAATTTTATCAAAGACGGTTACTTTAGAATAATTAAGACCTTTGGACTTCGACTTCAAATAAGACAAAATTACACTTGACTAGTTGGATAGTGTGAAACTATATACAGAGATTCACCACCCTCTTCTTCTATGGTTTTTTGGAATTTTTGGAAACGGGTTTTTGGTAAAAAAGTTCATTTTAATGTAAAAGAAAACGTCAGGGAAACTTCCGAAAAATTGAAACTTTTGAATACTAGATCAATACACTGGGTATAATTTGAGTGATCCTCTCGAAATTTTTTCATGTCTACTCCCTAAAGGGACCGCCCGGTCACCAATTCTGAACGTGAGGGTGACGTCCTCCGAATCCAAACTAGGGACCAGTCTCATGATTCCGGGGGACTCTGTGTGTCGTGTCGGTTTTAGTTAATTATTAATTATTTTTCATGTCTACAGATCCGGTGGGAGGATGGGTAGTAGGATAAACCTAGGTTGATAGGATCCCCTTGGGCCGTAGGGATACCGAAATTTTCGAGGGGTCCACTAGGATCCTCCGTCGGTCGCAACTCCTGGTCACAACGTCAGTTATTCTTCTCCACGGATGTGGGGTGACCTACCAGGTCGTTACTTACTGTAGTGATTATCGTTACTTGTTTCTGTTACTCACTACAGTGGGCTTTAGTTACTTGTTTCTTCCAATGGTAAAGTCTAATTGAGTCTCCTTTCTAATACCGAATTTACTTGTTTTTCATGATTTCCCTGTAAATATGTGTCTTAGTGTTTGTAAAGATTCATTTGGCACAGTCGTATACAACTTAGAATTGGTGGCTCTGTAAAGTAATCCCATGAACAATTAGGACCTACCGGACCTTACTACTTTAAGTCCAGAGTCTAAAAAGGAAGGGCCAAAAGGGTCAGTGAGACCAACGGGACCGTCGAAGTCAGAGAACAATCAGAAACAAAGAGTCCTCCGAATCGCGGAGACATGCACTGACTTCCAGGGTACATCTGACTATAAAGATCCGGAAACGGTACTACGGAAGACAGGTAGACTCGTGTGTGGACTCAAAAAAGAGAGATGTGTCCACCATTCGACGTGTCACGACAGTCCCGGATTCACCTACAATCTTCGTAGCTGAGACTCGACCCCAGTCCCCATGTCTATCTTCGTCTGTAAAGAGGAGTGACAACAACCAACAAAAGAAAATTTGTAAAAAAGTACTTCAAAGTTCGTAAGTCTTTTGAATTTTTGTGGGCATACGGGTGACAGAACTAAGACACCATATCAACGGGGAAGTCGTCACGTCGAAACTAGATGTACCTAGACGAATATGTGTCTGAGGAAAAGTCCTTTATCGTGATACCACGATGTGCCAGACGTCAACTGGCTTGGGTACTTATTAGCCTAATATTAACCTAAAAACTGACGCGCCTTCCAACCGCAGGGATTGCGACCCTAACAAGTTCTCAGTCGACATCTGTAGAGACGTGACCGAAATGGGAGTGTAGATCGGCAGACAAGTAGGTAGTTGAGTAAAAAACCTACGTAAAGTCACAGTCAACAGTAATCGTGTGAAGTGAATCCTTTAAAATCGTCGTCGTATAGGTATTACCATCATGTCTTAAACAAATCCCAACAAAAGGAAAAGTTTATTTTTGACGTTTCTGCTTTTACATGTCTAGGGTTCACACGCCAAGACTCGAAACTGTCTATGTGTGTGGAGACAGCAAATCTCAGGACAGTGTTGTGTGTTACAAGGCAAGGAGACCTTTTTAACGGACCATTGGGAAGGACAGAGGGGGTAGGGGTCCGTTGGTAGCAAGTTGAAAATTTTTCAATATCTAACGAAACGGGAGACGTTGTAGTATATAATTATTTTCCTTATTTCAGTGTATCGTTCATGAGAAGACATAGACCAACCAAGTGATTGTACTGCGTGCGTTCTAAATGAAGACAACACTCATAGCCAAGTAGGGAAAAATAATCCTCGGAAACCGGGTCGAAACTGGTGTCTTCGGAGTTCTGTCCGGACCGGCGTCGAACCTCGGTCCGTTCCGGTGTCGCCCGGAGAGAGTATCTAGCGAGTCACTGTCTTCAGTCGCCGGCACAGTCCCCCTGTGAGTACTTCGAGGGACTCACCGTGGAGCGTTCTTCCTTGACCCCGGAGGACGGTTGTCAGTCTGCTCCCTTGGCAGAACCTTCGTCGAAGACGTCGGGATCTCTTCAGAAGACTACCAATGTTGAGACGGACTACATTGACACCGGAGTACCCTCCTCTTCCGTTGTCGTGGGGTGAGACCATGAGAACGGTCCCTTTAGGGTACCTACCTCCTCGGACCATCCGATGTCAGGTACCCCAACGAGTCTCAGCCTGTGTTAACTCGCTGAAGTGAAAGTGAAAAGTGAAAGTACGTGACCTCTTCCTTTACCGTTGGGTGAGGTCACAAGAACGGACCTCTTAAGGTCCCTGTCCTCGGACCACCCGACAACAGCTACCCCAACGTGTCTCAACCTGTGCTGACGTCACTGAATCGTCATCGTCGTCGGAGTACCCTCTCGGGCTCGGTCATAAGGTACTGTAACTTTATCACCGGTCGTGACGTGTCCCGTCCGAAGGGTCCACCGTGTCACCATTTCTTAGGGAGACGGTCACGTCATCTATGTCCTCCGAACCCAAGTTAGGAACCCAGACCTTCTAAGGGGACCTCTTCCTTTACCATTGGGTGGGGTCATAAGAACGGTCCTTTTAAGGTTGTTACTTCCTCGGACCGTCCGATGTCAGGTACCCCAGTGTTTCTCAGCCTATGTTGAGTCGTCGACTCACGTGTGTGCGTGTGTGTGTGTGTACGACACGTCCCATCTATATGACTCTAACTAAATAAGTAAATGGTCGATTACCTGTGGTCCTTTTAAAAGTCACACCCGGATAACACTTATTTCGACAAAACTCGTAAGAACATGTCTAGAAAAACACAAAAGTAAAGAGAAACCATTTATCTATCCTCTCCTTGACGATCTATATCCCATTCATATGTAATTAAAACAAATTTTTTTCTGTTGGTCTAGAAAGGAATTTCATCCATATGATAAAATGTAGGAGCTTCTACAAAAACACTCTTAGCTCCGCGAGTCTGTAAGAACGGTTGTGACCACAGCGGTACCACAACCAACACATCGGGATAGAGTAACATAAACATGAATGCAAGATTGAAATCTAAAAGATCACGTGTACTCAATTGTGACCGGCACACGTTTTATAATACGTTCCACATGTTCACGGATCGAGGACTTTCGCACCAGGTACTCGGGTATGATAATCTAACTAAGAGACCCTTTACGTCTCAGAGTCCGGGGTGGGGTCCGGACAACATAGTCTTAGACATAAAGTTGTTCTAGGGACATTTTAAGAATGTGTATTAGTTCAAATTCTTCGTTTTGTAATCCCCTACATTTCTATTTATTTTATGACAATAGAAGGAGTTCTTTACCCCGTTCTATTTTTTCCACTACCGTCAGGACACCTATTCTGAGGCACGACGGTACCGTCCCCCGTGTCCAATCTAAGGACCAACTCCTTGATCTAGGGTGAACGACACACCGTACCGGTTTCCTAAATTTCTTTCCCACAACCCCTTCCTTCATTCTGCTCCGACAATGTTATCCGTCTTATACTACGAGTGTCGTCGTCTGTACTTTTGTTCAGACCTCTCTACCCTGTCAAAGTACGCCTTCCGTAGTGGATAGGCCCAGTACTCGTTATCTATTCTTTCTCTGTCCTTCTGTACATAGGAATCGACGTGACATCCAATCAATGGGACCATTTTCGTCCTCAATCTAACTCTCTATCACCACCCTCTCTCTCGTTGGAAACCTGATCTTACTGCCAGGTTTATTCCTTCTACCTTTGACGTCACTCGGGTACTAAGGATTAGGACATTCGACATGTACATGTTCCAGCGCACATGTACAAATAAGTAAGTTCCTCTGAAGAATCGAAAATTAGACTCTGGAATCTTACATCTTGACGATCATGTCTACGATATACGGTACTAATAATCGCTGTCATCTAAAAGAACTTACTACCATTCCTTTGACGTTTGTAGTCTTTAAGTCCTGCGACTTTCGCGGCGTCTTATAACCATACCTTCAACCCATGTTTATCTTAAAATGTACATATATCTGTCTACACATATGTGTATGTGTTTTACTTTAGTCTAAAACAACACTTGTTAGGTCCTAAATCTAGCTAATGTGAGAAAAAGATAAGTTAAACTCGTAACAGGTACAATCCTCGATTCTGCCCCATTTCACGATCGATGAACCTCATTTTGTTCTAATCAAACATCTAACTGAGATCCTTTTTTCTTAGTGATTTCTCTCTTTTTAAAATTTCCCCGACGTTTCTTAAAAACATTAACTATGGCAAAATTTTACGACAGAGTAAACAAAACAAACAGATTGTTCAGATCCTTCCGTAGTAAACTTAAATCATTATCAGAGTCGACGACGATGACGACGATTCAGCGAAGTCAGCACAGGTTGAGACACGTTGGGGACTCTGCCGTCGGGTGGTCTGAGGGGGCAGGGACCCTAAGAGGTCCGTTCTTGTGACCTCACGCAGCGGTAAAGGAAGAGGTTACGTACTTTCACTTTTCACTTTCACTTCAGCGAGTCAGTACAGGTTGAGAAGTACTGAGGTACCTGACGTCGGGTGGTCCGAGAAGGTAGGTACCCTAAAAGGTCCGTTCTCATGACCTCACCCCATGGTAACGGAAGAGGTTATCAGAGTCGATCCTTTTGAACCTAAACCGAAGAGACGAATTGACAGACGGACTGGAACCTGTTTAACGAAAGAGACTTTAACAAAGGTGTCCACATTTTATCTTTCTACTCGACGGGAGCCCAACTATACTTCCAGTTTACCAGAAGTACTAGAGGAAAGAGGAAATAAAATTTTAAATTATGAGTAATTTACTTAACATTCCTTAAAATTTTTCCCTCCCTGAACTGGAGATTATACTGTATATATCTATTTTATGAAATTTGTATAAAACTTAAACTTCGTAGAATAGGAGTTGCTTTTTATTAATTCTTCACCCCTTTTCGGTAATCTGGTCCTTAAGACGGTTGATATTCCTAATAGATTTAAAAATCGGAACTTCTTCCTTTGTCGAGAACTCCACCTCGGACCAGCCACGACTCTCGCCCATTGTCACGGGGGACCACCTTACTCACTTTCCTTTGAGTCTCGGCGATTTGGGACGACGAACAAAGACTTGAACTAGGAAGAATGTACGACCTGAACGGGAATCACTTTTGTGTGAGTAAAAATAACGTACTGGACAGTAAGACCAAGTCAATGTCTGTAGACTATAAAAGGGACTGAGATGTCTCTGCGTAAATGTCTCAAATGTAAAAGTTGAAAAAAGAAAATCACTAGTGTCGGTAGAACTCGACACCTTTTTCAAGTCGCAGTCGACACTCCCCTGGGCCCGGGATTAGAATCACAATATTTGTTCGTGGTCTTTTCGTCGGACTCGGAACTGAAAGTTTGGACATGTCACCTGAACCATTGTGGACGGAATGACGTATGAACCGGTTAACACGTTTTATGACAGACATTTACAGAAAGTCCAACGTGTATTATGTTTTTACGTTTTATGTTAATACAAAATTTCCTCCATAGTCCCAATATCTTTCTTGTATTGAGGGTTTTATGTATCATTATTTACGTCAAGCCTCATCTTGATTCAAGGTAATTGTATGATTGTACAGTACTACAATGAAAATGAATAAAAAGGGGGAGGTCTTGGAGAAGTAATACTCGAGAGTTTGGTCACGTCGAATCAACACCCTCTTCCTAACCTTTGAATTGTGACTTGTGTGACAGGTTAGACGGTCCGTGACTCCGAAGTGTGTATGAAAAAAGTAAATTTGAAAGGTGATTGTGAAACTTCTTCCACAATGAAGGTAAAAATGTTTATTCCTTTGGTTCGAAGTCTTTTCCATTCACCCTCTCATCCCAGATAAACCGTGGTTACAAAGGGAATGGGGTGCAACGACTTTGTAAGGGGGAAGTAGAAGTATTAAAAACATTTGTTCTTTGTCAAGTTATTTGGAATTCAACAAAAAAAAAAAAAGTGGGGTGTCAAGGTATCAAAGTAAAAAGACGAAGGGTCCAGACGGGTGAGGAGTGGGTTTACATTTAATTTTGGTTTTCTCTTAAATTTACACATCTATTTAACTCATATAATAGACATCTATCCCTATAAATTTCCTTTAGTATCCGTCAGAACTCTAGGGAACCTAAGTCATTCGAGACTCGACGACACTTATAGTGGACTACAACGATGTCTCAGTGGTACAGTGTTGGACCTTTCACGCGTCTCCGTCCTTACTACTTTCTCGAAGGGTAAAATAACAGACCAATCAACCCGGGTAGTGAATAAATTTGTTTTAGGAAAGGGAAAATTTTTCAGTAAACCGAATTGTTTCTTTTTTACAGTAACTTAGAAGATGTAACTGTTTAATATAGTTGATTATAAACTTATCTGACTCTTTATTACGAGAATATATTTACGTGAATTTAAGGTACATATATATAACATATTACAGTTATAAAAATTTCGTCTTATGTTTCTATTGGTATTAAGGTTTATTGTTATATACCTATCTTTTCCTCATTCTCTTTTAATTGTATTAATGGAAACCTATCACCTTAATGTCGACTAGGAATTATAGAAAAAAATATTATTCTTACTTGATGTGAATTTTTCCTTTCTTTAGAAGAATTATATTTTCGTGTCTGTAGAAACTACGGTGTCGTCCTTGGATTCTTCGAGTTTTACTACCGACACATGAATAAAGGTTCATTCACACAAAGAACACCTTATTGGACTTCTGTCACCGGAACCCACTATGTCAAACCTTGTACATTTTAACTTCGTACTTTCCTGTCAAATGAGTCCGAAACTAGGGGTTGGGTCACCTTAGTAAGGAGTACAAAGTAGGAGTTTCGGGTGTCGAGAGAGAAGTGGAAAAGACCTACCAAGTCTCAATGTCAAACGTAATATCAACAATGTTTCAGACGAGACATAAACGATATGTCTTGGGTTCCTACTCCTCCCGTGAACATGAGACAAAATGTATTCTCTAACTCGTAGGCACCTAACCCCAGAGGGACCCCTCAGGACCTTGGACACGGGGAGTCGAAGACTCACATCTGATAGACCTCTTCATGGGTTGCATGTCTCACTACTGAGTCGTACTGACTCTATCCAATGAAAATCAAAATATTATGGGCCGGTTTGAAAGGCTACAGAAACCTCCTTTTTTTTTTTTTGTTTTGGGTTTATAATTTTGGGACCTTGGGAAGTGTGGTGTTTCATTTTAGGGGCTTCTACCTCTTTACATGACCTTCTTCCACCCCAGTCACGTCAGTTCAACAGACACCACCTTTCTTACGTGTAAGGGAAGTCCGACTTCTTACGTTTTGTCGGGTCATTACGAGGTAATTTACGACTCATTTGAACCATAAAGGAGTTCAGGGAAGTTGTGCCTCCGTCACGCGGAAATGGGAACAGACGGTTTCGGGTCGCTTCCCGTAAGGGTAGAGAGGAACGGAGAGAGACTTCGACCGACAGACCCGTCAAGAAACCCGTCGACGTTCAGGTAGACGAAGGTCAACGAGAAGAAAACATGGTTTCCCAGATCTCTTCACTATCTTCCAAGATCTCTTTACTGTCTGTCGATGATTCCCCAGTCCGAAACCAGCACAACCTCTGTCGTCTCCCTCCTTCGCCTCCCTCTTTTGTTCTGAGTCAGCCTTATTTCTCCTTCCCGTTCCCCTCCTGGCTCCCCGCAGTGACTCCCACCCCGATACCCCAAGTCCCACATAAGGGTCGGACCCATTCAGTTGTACCGGCCCCGTCCCGCTCCTACTTCGTCCCCACGGGACGGCCTCCCGAACTCCCACACACCAAGTAAGAGAAATTTTTTACTACAGTAAAGAGGCACAAGTTAAAGAAATAGTTTAAATAAATTTGTTGGAACAACAGGGAAGGTAAGTTGAATTTAAGTTCAAACTCGTTTCTCGTAAGGTAGAGAGTAGAAGGACTATAACTTATCATAGGAAGAAAGACAAAAGAAACAGTAAAGGAGATTCATTATTTTGTAGTATTTACCGAAAATGAGTCCGAAGATCCTGGAAATCCAGAAGAGGGTCTGACATACTAGATTTCATCGTGATTCCATCTGGTTGATTACATTACTGTTCAGTTCTGTACCTTCTGAAGTGTTAAACTCTTCATTCTTTCAAACCACTTTTAAATTCTCTATGGATACCGCCCGATACCGCCGTCTCAGTCTTAGCACTCCTTACTTTAAGTCTTATAACCTTGTTGATCTATCCAATGTCTTTATTTCGATAAGTCACTGGCCAACCCTTACCACAATCTACCTTGAGGTTCCTCCGCTCTCACGGGCCCCTCACCCCGTGCAAGTGTCAATCGTGTTGGTAGGGTTCAAGAGTCTACGGAAGATGGGTGAGGACCGCGGGTATGACTTTACACCACCAATATAACCCTGCACAGTCATCTGGTGTAACGAGATTATTCGTTGTGGTCGATGACCCTTCACCAAAAGAGACTCGTGTTCAGAGACAGAATTTCCGTCCACCTCACATTTAGTAACACCTTAACTTACTGAAAGACACAATACACAGACGAGTAGGAGGCATAGTAGGACACTCGTATTTTGAGTCTAAAGACTAAAACCGTAAGTTCCAATAGGTGTTAGTTGGAGTCATAAAGGTTGAAGAGAATAAAAAAAGGGGGTCTTAGGTGTATGAGGTCGGTCAGACCAAATAGAGGTGGTGATACTTAAGAACTAAGTCGAAGTGTAAAGTATGGAATTAGTGGGAAGAGGTAAAGTAACAGACCCGGAGAAGATGGTGGATTCTATGAGCGAAAGGGAAAAGGAATACGAGTTGGGTCCCCTGGAACGGGAAAAGACTTTAGGACGTCGGGACTCTAGTGAGGGTGAATAGAGTTTCGTTTAAAGTCATCTAAATTTAGTATTGTTGAAACTAATTTTAGTATTAGTTTCCAAAACAGACTGATGTCACTTTAATTCGATTTTTAGTTACCCTTTTTATATTGATCTTTTAGAAGTTGACAAGATTTTATCTAACTATGTAAATATTCATTGAGCACCTATTTGCTTTTGTTAGATTTGTCTTCCACCCTTCATAAAACTTGACCTACTATTCCTTTGATTTAGTATAGTTTTGGACACTCTACATCTATTTTGGCAGGAATCTCCTTTTTAAAAAAATTACGTATATAATCTTTTCTTCTTTTCAATTTACGGTCACCACACACAGGTAGTGTTAATAGAACCTCATATTTTGTTTGTCGTTGTTCTTTCATTTTGGCTTTTCCCCTATTCTTTCCTTTATTATTTCTATCCTCGTCTTTAATTACTTTAATGTTTCTTTATTTGTTATCTCTGATAATTATTTCAGTTTGTAAAAAATCTTTCTTTATCTTAACTTTTTAAGGATTATTCCGACTAGTCCTATTCTTTTCCGTGTTTAGTGACTAAACCCAAAAATTTAATTCCCATAACAGAGTCTAGGATCTCTGTAGTATATTTGTATTACACTCCTATAATGGAACTGACTAAGAGACACATCTGAAACGATGACACTTCTCTAGTACGAATAATAGAACTCGTTTATAAGTCCAGCTACCCCATCAATACGAAACTCCCCATGTAATTATTTAACCGGAAATACAACTATTTGACTATAAGTAAGACAAAACAAAAAATCAAACCAATTCCACTGAGGCAAGATGTTACAAACTTTTCGGGACACATTTGAATGGTTTAACTCAGAAACATGTACGTTACGTCTTCTGATCTGTGATCGGGGTGTCAATAGATTCTGTTACCCGTCCCGACGACATCAGGGTCAACCTAGGAAAGACACCTTATCGATTAAACATTTAAAGGAGTCAACACACACATGTAGGTTAGTACAGAATACATACAAATATAGGATGTAGATCACCTTACTCGTCGTAAAACGGGTCACCTCCGTGGTAATACACATTTTCGTATCCCCGTCCTGTACCCTATCACATAAGTCCCTTCTCGTTACAAAGACGACGTCTCATCCTGTAAGTCCCCTCACGACTACCTCTGCGACCGACCTGTCTATCTGAACCAAGGTAAACACTTTTTATAACCTTGTCTGTAGAAGGACTTGTACAAAAGTGACTTCTAAAGGTTTGTACCCACACTATATTCGTTTGGACATAAAGTCTTTCGTGTGTCCAAGAAAGAATCTTACAGAACTTTTTTACTTACATACAGAACAAAGGAAGGGATCCAATATACAGTGTCAGTATCCCCGGGAGTCTTATGAAAGACTAACTAACTAACTGACTCCCTGAGAAGGACAATGTACGTTTGTTTGGTTGAACAAAATATGTTTCACGATACCCTCTGGGTCGAAGAAGGACGTCCTCAAATATGATATCATTCTCTTAACTACGAAAACTTGACACCATAACCTCTTCTGAGAACTCTCAGGGAACCTGACGTTCCTCTAGGTTGGTCAGGTAGGATTTCCTCTAGTCAGGACCCACAAGTAACCTTCCTGACTACGATTTCGACTTTGAGGTCATGAGACCGGTGGAGTACACTTCTCAACTGAGTAACCTTTTCTGGGACTACGACCCTCCCTGACCCCCGTCTTCCCCTGCTGTCTCCTACTCTACCAACCTACCGTAGTGGCTGACCTACCTGTACTCAAACCCACTTGAGACCCTCAACCACTACCTGTCCCTCCGGACCGCACGACGCCAAGTACCCCAGTGTTTCTCAACCTGTGCTGACTCGTTGACTTGACTTGACTTGACTTACTCTATTGTGTCCTTCTTTTACCCGGTCCTCATTTTACCGAAATTAACATCTAAGTAGAAGAGGTAGAGTCAATAAATATTTTGTTTATAAATTATTCGTGGATAATACGCAGTCTATAGACAATCTGAAATCCATACGTGACTACTCTTTTTATCAGTACCCGAAACACACAGGTCATCTCCTATTTCTATAGTTTGTTAGTGTTTTTAACTAAGTTGTTTATTACATAACTTATTATACACGGTGCGTGATAAGATCCATGAACTTTGGTATTACTTTTTCGTCTTTGTAGACACGGGTGTGTCCTGAATATGAGGTCACCTTCTTCTGTCTTTTGTTCGAGTTCTGTACGTTATTTATTCATTACGTATATAGAATAATCTTCCACTATACATAATACCTTTTTTCTTTATTTTTCAGTCCATTTCCGAAAGTCATTACCCCTCTCCCGTCTCTATCCTCAACCCTACCCAGTAGTAAAATGGGTTCTGTCAACCTCACCGGAGTAACTCTTTCCCTGCACATTCGTCCCTGAATCTTCTCAATCCTCTCGACTAATACGGCTATAGGTTCCCCTTACACAAGGTCCGTCTCCCTTGTCGGTCATGTTTCTAGGTCTCACAAGGTCCGTGTCGTTGCTCCAGTGTAGGAGACGTCGTCCCATTCGGTCCCCCTCTTCTCACCCGTATCCTTTCGACCACATCTAAAAGGTCCCGAAACACCCAGTGACATCCCTAAGGGTCCACTGAATCCCCATTTCTTGGGTGGACGGTTACGTCCTCCGTGTCCTCTGAACCCAAACTAGAGACCCAGACCTTCTAGAGGATCTCCCCCTTTACCGTTGGGGAAAAGTCATAAGAACGGACCTCTTAGAGTACCTGTCTCCTCAGACCACCCGACGTCAGGTACCTCAGTGCTTCTCGGTCTGTACTGACTCGTACGTACTTGTGTACACCCAGTGACATTCCTGAAACTCCTCGGTAATATACTCAAACTCGTCTCTCTCTCTACTAGACTAAATGCGACATTGTCCTACTGGCCAAGGTATAACGTTGGATATTGATTTAGTACTATCTATACAGGACTCTACCCGACTGTTCCCCCGACTTACATATTTTATGGACACACTATAACCCGGGATTCAAATTGGTCGGAGGAACCTGTGTGACTCAGTAGAACCATTCCTGGACCATCGTACGTTTCATGTATTTGAGTCCAACATCCTGTAACAATAAACCTTTACTACGGCCTACCGTGTACAAAAACTACGTCCTACCGTGTCTTAGATCTTTCCAAGATCGTCGCCTTCGTGTATTAAGAGTTTTCTTCGTGACGACGTAGGTCTTCTCACTCTTGATCAAGAAGTCACTTTTTTTTTAGTATGAAAAAAAAAAACTACATATTTCGTGTTTACATATATGTCATACATTTGTCTATACATCCAATAACCGTCATAAAATTAATGTACCCTCTTTATAGATTTTTCTTAGAAAATCCCTGCCCTACGCAACCCTCCAACATACTAGTCCTCTTTTCCAACCTTTTATGACTGAATCCTTTCCTCACTCACCGTCCTTCTAGTGACTCGACCTCCAATTCTTTAGTGTCAGCTTTAGTCGAATCATAATTGAGTGACACTCTTGAACCTGGTGAACGAAGGGGAAAGATCCAAGGTCCGACGGAAGTGTACATTTTGGTAAATCTTACTTACTGGCAAATCCAAAAGAGGTCACGATTCTGACACTCTTCCTAAACCTGACCCCGAGGTGACTCAATATTTGTGGACTGATACCCTTGATACCATTAGTCAAGGCATAAACCCGGATTTGTTTGAAGTGACAAATTATTTTATTTCCCCATCGTATCTATCTGAAATTCCAGACAGAGACCGTAGAAAGGAAACTAGATAAGAAATTCGATAGGTGTTTCGATCTAAAGATCTTTAGGACGAGATCAAGTGAGGTCTTCTAAGAACTTACGTTGTGACCTCCGTTCCCATGTTACTTCAAAACAGTTATTCTACGAGTAGTCCACGAAACTTTGTACAGTTGGTCCGTCCAATGAAGAGTTTAAAGTGTACTAAAGACCTGTAATTTTCAGGGAAATGTTAGGTGGACCCAATAATAAACTTCAACACGACTTCCCTTCGTCCTTAATCGTCTGATCTCATGGTCCAATTTTTTGTTTCTCGGAGACACAAGCACCGTAGACATCTGCTGTAGTTGATCTGTCGAACACGTATGTCAAGAAACGAAACCTTCAGGAAACTCCTATCTCTCTCATAGAAGATTGAGTTCGCAAATCACGAGGTGATCATAGGACATGGATCTTCCCAACAACACTTCCACACAACTGACACTACTAGTGTACGTTCAACTTCTCTTTTTTTTATTTTGGGTTCGGTATTTAGAAACTCACGGAATCGAACCCACTAGACATGACTACACTGGTACCTTGTCTCGTGAATAGAAGAAAAGGAAGACGGTAACTTAGGGGAGTACCACAAAGGTCTATTCTTTGTATTTAGCGTACGTAATGGATTGACCTTGTATATGTCGAGTAAATAGTGCCCCGTAGTTAAGAGTTTGTCAACAAGACTCATTGTTTAAGTCGAGAAGTACCTACTCAATGCTGACGTGTCTTAACAAAAGGTGACTTGTCGTCCCTGAAGAACTTACAACAGTCGTAAACCTCCATCAACCTTCTTCCTCGGGATAAATTACTGTTTACCGATTGATAAGTCTTAAAGTTACACATGACCCTTCTATTAAGTTGGAGATCAACTAGGTTTCTTAGAACCTCAACGACCGTTACTCTTTTTGGTGTCTCAGACGAACTTTTATGGGAATCCGCACTTCCTCAATTGACTGACACATTCGAAATAGAAGACAGGTTACCTGAACACCAAACGGCTGATTTCAGAGGCCATTTACTAACAATCTCTGGACAGTAACTATCGACACCGACCAACGACACAAAGTTTTCAGACAACTAAGGAGACGCTCCGTCACGTCGTAGGAGGTCGGGAAAGGAGTAGATTCTGGATGAGCCCAGACGAACGTTTTCCTAGATAGTCTAGTTATTTGTACTTACTACTTTTGATGTCGTGGTGGTAGATGTTGTCTCAGGTTTGTCTCTCCCACATACTCCTAAGTCTGGGTCGTCTTTTGCCTCCAGGGGAAATGCTACTGCAGGTACTTCTGCGCTTCTCCCTTCTGTTGAATATACAGTTACTCGACCTTTCGGTTCTTATACTGAGACACCGGCACATGTGACAACCCGTAGTACCCTCTTGGAGTTGAAGAAATGTCGGTCTTTGTCCTCTTATGCAGGACGGACTACTTAGTATAAGATTCCGAGTCCTGGGGGTGGGTCCCCTTCGGTGTCTCTTGTTCCTGTAGAGGAACCTTCTTAACAAGAGTGGTTGGTTCCTGGTCCTCAGACTGGGTCTCCTCGGGGTCCTCTTACCTTCACTCTACCTCCGTCTGGACGGAAGAGGAAGCTCGAAGTGGTAGGTCTTATCGTCTCGGAAGAGGTGGGCGCTCTAGAGGGGATGGTCGCTAAGACGACTTCTCCAAAGTCTTCCTTTGCTTAGCCGAAGGCGTTCGGGGCTCTAATTGGAGAAACACTTCCATTCTTTACGGGACTTTGTCCGTGTGGACGTTCACGTCTACCGGATTGACCACGAAACAAAACGAGACTCTCTGGTCCCTTTCTACGCACCACAGTGCCAGGAACCTACAGTCCTAGATAAGTTCTCATCCCGACTACTTTACTCAGTAAGGTACCAAATGGGTCTTGCCGAGTTTTAATGTTCTTAACCTTTCATGTAAATTTCACACACAGAACACTAGTGAAGAGACATGGTACCCGTTTCGTAAAAAAGTCTCAAGGGAAAACTCCCATGAAGGGACCACCAGGTCCCCAACCCTGAGGTGGGAAGGTGGCGTCTCCCGTACCTAAGTTAGGGTCCCACCCCTTGATGATGAGATGTACGGCACCCCGAACCGGTTTTTTATTTATTTTTAAAATTTTTACCTACGGTCTTTTGTAGGTACTACTCGTTTTTTAGTTTTTAAAAATTTTTTCAAGCGAATACACACTCGTCTTTAACAACGAGTCTAGGAAAGGAAACACTGTCTACAGTTCATGGTAAAAGGACGGACCAATTTAAAGGAAGTAGTAACACTAAAACATTTGGTTTTGATGCCAAACACTTTCAGTTCTGATGTCAGCCCGTGGTCACAAAGGAGGACCCACAAAGATTCAAGTGTCTATCAGGAAGTATATATACCAGTTATTTACAATGGAGACAATGAGTCAAACGGGAAAACTGTGGTTATATTGATTTTATAGACTACTCTATTTTGCTAAAGTGACCATCATTCTGTGAATCACAGTCCCAATTACAAATTGGGAACCCTATAAATTTGTTTCTTGAAACTACTAGAAACATAATCTGACATTAGATTATTTCTAACGCCAATACTTATAATAGTTCTGTATTTTTCGTAAAGTCCCGATTTGTCCAGTAGAAATACCTAGTTCTAATAAAAAAAGGGTTGTAGGGGGTGGGTTTAAGTATGACTGTGCCAAGAAATTACACTTCTGTAGTATAATCATTTAGGATGATGAGGACCGATTGTTTTAACCAATGAGATACTTGAATACTTTTGGGGTCAAATGTGAGTAAGGAGGAGAAAGACCAAAGGTTAATTGAGGAGAGTACTTTACGTGATTAACATACATAACGATTATATTATATATTAATAAAGGATGAGACATAAAAAAGGATCAACAAAAACCACATATTTAGCACAGAGAAAATAAGCTGGTGTGTCCAGGAAAAAGTTTTCGTGGTTCGTCTCACAATCTAAACATAAATTGATGGACCGTTTGGAACGGACCCTAACACAACTCGTAAACCCTCCCTGTACCCAGACATTTGTCTCGGAAAAGAGAGTTCTTTATTGTTACACCATGTCCTCTGTCTGAACGTTCAACACTTAAAACCACTTTATCTCCTCACTCGTTCATTTCACGACACCCATAGGACCCTCACGGGCTCCCACGCACTTTCTCAGTTCTCTCCAAGATGCCTCCTCCGTTTCAAGTTTGTCCCCGTAAGTTCAGTGGAAGGTCGGAAATATAGGTGAATGGTGACACAATCAAAGTTTTTTCTTTCTTCGTTGCAAAGTTTTCACTCCTGACCCATATAAAAGGAGTTCTGGCTCCGTAGGTAGACTGAGGGACGTTGGTAGTCGTAGGACTTAGTAACAGCAGGACTAGTAACTTCTACTTGAGAGTAACAGTACTAGTGGTAGTAAGGTCCGTGTAGTCTGGTAATAAACATATAAACCGTTTCACAACTAAAGTAGTATTTAATCGGACGGTGGCGGTAACTTGGTTTGTCTTCATCCTCCTTTATCTTCATAACCGTAGAGGTTGACCACGGTCGGTGTCCTTTTTGATAAACTATCATTTACACCAAAGATTCAAGAATTCTAGGCATCAAGGGATTCGTTTATAACCTAGATTAATTGAGAATTCAAACGATTCCCCAGTATGTTATATTTTAGTTGGAGTCGAGGATACACACTTGAGGAAAATTCTCTACTATGAGTCGTAGTAAGTCACTCTTCCTGTCCGAATTAGAGTCGAAGAGTTGGGGGTGGGGTGGGGGTGACGTCAAGAAATAAGGTACCTTTCACCTTTACGTATTGTACTCCTGTCCACTGACCAGGACGGGCCCTCACCTCCCGTACTCCCACTGGTCGAGTTCGAGGTACGAGGAGGGTCGAGGTTCCTCACCCATGATCTTGGGGACGTAACCTACCCCTAGTGGTAAAAGGATCTCCCGAACAACGACCCCAAGACCCCAACAAGAGGAGGACCCGACGAAACCCGACCTGGTGAACCCGACGACTACAAGGTAATTACAAGGTCGATGACACTTGGGTTTTCCGAAAAGGGGGAGAAAACTGAGGGACACACTTAAGAAGAACCTGAACGGTCCACCGAGTCACCATTTCTTATGTGGACGGCTATGTCATCTGTACCCAAGGTAGGGACACAGTCTTTCTATGGCACCTCTTCCTTTATCGTTGGGTGAGGTCATAAGAACGGATCCTTTAGGGTGCCTGTTTCAGATTCGGACCACCCGATGGCAGGTACCCCAGCGTTTCTCAGTGAATCGTTGACTTGTCGAACCCGACGCCGATATGGACGTGAGTAAACACATACAAAGATGGACAGACCTGTCTAGTCTCTTTTACCTTACGTTCAATTATTGACACACAAGTTGGTTGGAGCATAACTCCGAGTCGGTGAAGGTCCACAACTAGTTACTTAATTTTATAGAGTAAATAAATAAGTAAGTTGTCTATCAATAACCTGGCCCAAGACCCACATGTTGTCCCTTCTTTTGTTTCAGGTCCGAGGGGACGTGAAACGAAGCATCGTCCTCTCTGTTGTCTACCTGTGTATTTCTTCATTTATACTTTACACGGGTCACCACTATCACGGTATTTCTTTGTATCTTGTCTTATTGCCCATACAATTAAAGGACGTCGACGGGATTGTTTGACGACCTTTGTGTCACCGAGGTTTGGTGTGCCTAAATAAGAGGTTGTAAGACCTCTAGTCTTAGACCTCACTCAGAACTCCCCGACTTTGTTCCTCAGTAGTCTCGACACAAGGGAAACCTCTAAGGTCCCTCTCAAACAAGGGTGACGGGAGGGGTGGTGGGGTGGAGGAAGGGGGTGATGGACGGTGGACCGGAACGAGGATCTCTCCCGAAGGGACCACCGGGTCACCATTCCTTAGGAAGACGTTCCGTCTCTACGTCTTCTGCACCCAAACTGGGTACCCAGGCCTTCTAGGGGACCTCCTCCTTTACCGTTGGGTGGGGTCATAAGAACGGACCTTTTAGGGTTCCTGTCTTCTCGGTCCATCTGATGTCAGGTGCCCCAGTGTTTCTCAGGTTGTCCTGACTCATAGACTCGTGTCGAGTCATGAGAAGATCCCCGTCACAAGAGAGCGAGTACCGGGTGCAGCGCAGAGGGAAAGAGGGGTCGAAGGTCGAGGTGGAAATAAAAAAAGAAAGGACCGGTCCGACACGTCGTACGTCAAAGAATCAAGGGACTGGTCTCTACCTTGGGAGCGGGGAACGTTACCTTCGTACCTCAGGGGTCGAAGGGGAACGGAACGTTAGACTGAGAAGACCAGAGAGAATATTCCTTTTAACAATCAAACCCGGACGTCCCATTAGGTCCTATTAGAGGAGTATACTTCCTAGGAAATTAATTAGTGAAAACGATTCAAGGAAAACGATGTTTGCAAAGACCCTTAATCTTGTCCCCGCACAAACCCTTGACAACAAATCGAAGGGTGTCACCCTGGCACTTACTACGACTCATTCCCTCCCTCCTCCGTTGCACCGGTCCCACCCCATTCACTCCTTCCTTTTCTCTCCACCCCCACCCGTGTCCAGGGGAACTCCGGACTACTCGGTATCTTTCTTGAAAGTGAAAATGAGACTCACTACTCACGTCCTCCTCCCCTCCCTTCCCCCAACCGTAGTTTCCCAAAACGTTCCTTATAAGACTGACGGAGAAGTTACTATCTGATCTCGTCTCTTTCTCATCTCCGTCCCTCCTGTCCGACCTCCGTCAACCTTTTGATCCGTTCCTTTCTACCACCTCACCTGTTACCAGTGGCGTCCCGTCCCAACTCTACCAACCCTTCTCTCTCGGGTCTCCAAAACGACCACCCAGACTACACATCGTACTTCTTTCCTTCCACGGTTCCACTGGGATCCCCCAATCTGGTCTCGGTGACCCACTTACCTCTACAATAAAGGTAAAGCGGACACTTGAGGAGGAGGTCCCTGTACACTAGGTCTTTTGCCCTAGTACGTCAGAAATTATATAAGGAGGGAGAGAAGGAGGGAGGAAGGGAAAGAAGGACAGAGGGAGGACGGAAGGAAGGATATAAATGTTGTATGACGTACGGCCTGTGACCCATATTCTCTACTTTCGTCGTGTAGGGTTCACGTCGAGAGACAAGAGACCCCTTCTGTCTCTTTATGTTAACAAAAAAAAAGGGGGGGACCAGACCTGTTGAGTCGTACACCCTACAATCAGGGAACTTGTCCCTGTCTTGAGTACGGGGGACGTCTCATTCGGACCTCAGAATTTTGTTACCCGGTAGTTCCTTCACGTCTCTTTGTGTCAAGAACTTTTATTCTCCTTTCTTTATTAAAGAAGTACCAGTGACTGACTCTAGGTCACTTTCTTTCCAGAGATCACTCTCGACGTTAGGTACAGTATCCGTTAGTTCTCTCTGACAGTCAAGTCTTAAACGACTATCCTAACATTCTTAACAGACGACGAAAGACGATTTTAATCTTCTGGAGTATCTGTAACAGGATTGACACACACACACACACACACACACACACACTTTCTTTTTCTTTATCTCCCTGTTCTCCCTGTCTCTGACCCCCTCCTTTCTTTATCTCTATATCTACCTCTATTCTCTATCTATCTGTCCTTCTACCTCTTCCTTTCTCTCTTTTTTAATACTATAAATTACGTTTTCTTTTTTTCATAAGACTAATACTGTCAACGTTTCTCTTTCCCATGTTTACTTGTGGTAAACAGGACGTGTAATAACTACAGTAACTAGTACCTTTCGTCACATATATCTATATATATATATATATATATAAAAAAAAAAAAAAAAAACATCTCGTCCCAAACTTCAGTCCAACGCACCAAACTTGGGCCCGAATCGTTTAATTAAAGACAATTCGACAAATAGTCAAAAGACAAACCATTTTAACTACAGTATTACAATACAAGGATTATCTCATCAATACCTCTAACTTACTCCCTTAGGTACATTCAGTAAATCTTATGATAGACTGCATATCATTTACGAGTCAAGCGAAGTCAAGTCAGTGAGTCAGCACAGGTTGAGAAACGCTGGGGTACTTGGCGTCGTGCGGTCCGGAGGGACAGGTAGTGGTTGAGGACCTCAGGTGGGTTTGGGTACAGGCAACACAGTCACTACGGTAGGTTGGTAGAGTAGGAGACAGCAGGGGAAGAGGAGGACGGGAGTTAGAAAGGGTCGTAGTCCCAGAAAAGTTTACTCAGTCGAGAAGTGCAGTCCACCGGTTTCATGACCTCAAAGTCGAAGTCGTAGTCAGGAAGGTTACTTGTGGGTCGTGACTAGAGGAAATCTTACCTGACCAACGGACTCAATAATAGTAAATAACACTACTTAAACTTGGTAGTATTTTATTATTGAAGATAAAATCCGTGTTTCGGAATATCAATCATCTGTAGTATTTATAAGACAAGCGACTAGAATTCCACTGTTACAATTATAACACCTTTCTCGTGACCAGTCCATTAAGATTGTGAAAAACCAGTTACTAAGTGACACTTTGTAAGGACGCGGGGTCAAAGGAGTGGAGACTTTACGTCCGGGAAGGTCGAGAATGTCAGAATCTGGCCCCGTACACCGAGGTCGAGACATAGTCGCAGTGCACAGACCGTGTACACAATAGGAGAGTTCCTCTGACAATCTATTACTAATCCTAGAGGGCTAAACCCACACTGACCCTCCCGGTCGTTCTTTAGTTGTACGGCAAAGTGAGTCGAGTGCGCTTCAGACAAGGAGCCTTTCGCGTAGGAGTCCCAGACAGAGACTGCTCCGAGAGTGTCCCAGGGGTGCGTCACACCGTGCAGAACACGTGCCTCGCTTGAACCCCTCTGGTAAGTGTCTTTTACCATTACCACAGGAAGACCTCAGTCCGTTGTATCTCCGGGATCATTTACAAAGAGTTTGAGCATCGGACCATAGGTTTTATCTCATAAGTTGGATTAGGTGTCCGACAATCTTAGGACATTAATCCTATTTTTCACAATTCGGCATAAAGATAACGTCCATTGGATCAAAAGAAGTTACAATAAAATACATAAAGATACATAAAGTAGTACACGTGTCACATAAGAACATCAACATATAATATATGATGATATTAATATTAATGATATTAAGCATTTACTTATTTACGTACATGTAACGCCTATTTACCAATTCAAGACGTAACTATCTATACGAGTCAAAAATGTTAGAAAAACTGAGTGTCCCAAAGGAAAGAAAAGACAGTGGCAGACCCCAAACTCTGAGAAAGGAGCCGGTTCTAGCCCCTCTTATCAAGGGGAGTGGAGGGCCAAGGAAGGACCGTCAAAAGTATTCGTTGTGTGACTCAGGTAAACGGAACCTCCGTTTGTTTTTAAGGGGTAGTCTCAGCTCCTTAACTCTTTACGGTGACTCCTTTACTCCCTGTACGTCGACCTAAACGAATGACTCTACACTGAGTCCACTCCACGGAACCCCTACACAGTCCGGTGCCTGAGGTGTCTGTGTTCCCGTGTCGTCTATGTGTGCACACACGCTCCTCGAGACACTCCGACCTCACCTCCCTTCTACGGGTAGCTCCGTCGTGTCTACGACTCCGACTTCTTGGTCCTCATGTGAGAAAAGTAAAGAATTAATATAGAAAATAAGAGGAAGACAGAAAGACAACAACAAACAAATAAAGTAACCTCACATCAACTGAATGTTACAACACAATCAAAGTCCATATGTCGTTTCACTAAGTATATATAGACAAAACCAAAAAAAAAAAAAGGGTCCAAGAAAAGGGAATATTCGATAATGTTTTATAATCCGTACCAGAATGTACCGTAGGACCCGTCGAACCTAAAATAGGACTTCCGTCGACTCTCATCGTACTATAACCTCTTCTTATAATACTCGTTTTGTTACAAGTCTCACTACCTATTCGTTTAATTTTTCGTAAAGGTGAATTGGCACATCCTGTCCTGGTTTGTTTGTAGATGCAAAGCTTCTAATCCACTTTGAAAATTTACATTTATACAAGACATATTACTGACAGAAGTAAGAATCAATAAATAAGTAAGTCGACTCTCAGACCCATATAGGTTTATAAATATAGGAACTAAAGTAGGTCAGCTTAAAGACTCTTTTCGCTGGTTCGTACAACGACCAAATACATAATAGATTTACACATAGAACCATGAAATACAAAACAATCCCCTTTCATATTGTACCTAAGTCGTGTTTCAAAACTAACTACCACAAAATCATATCAAACTTAAAATTTTTTTTTTACACAAACACTCTAGACATAAACGCACCGACTTGATGAGCCTTCAAAATATAAATCTTGGGACGTTCTCCGAAGGACAAGTGGTGGGGATCCCTCCCGGACGAGATTGCAGTCATTAGTCCTGGGTAGTTTATACAGGAACCTTTGTAGACACTGTTTCACGTTCAGGCTTGGACAACGTATACGGGTCGACAGGAAAATACCTTGGGAACTTTGTACTTATACCTTGTTCCCCGTCCAAACTTATTTCTACAGATAAGAACAGTGTTACAGAATTATTCTCAAGACCCCTGTATGAGTTCAGGACCAAAATAGTTTTTAGTAGAAGATCCACTGTCAACCTTGATCAAAGGAGACACTTAGTTACCGTAGTTAGTTTCTCCCTTGTCTTAGGATCATGATACTGTCCTTATAACTTTTGGTCTCGTTGATTTATTGAATGGGTTCGGACCACCGTTTACTTATCGTTTCGGTCCCGAAACTGGGGACGGGAGGGGGTGAAGGTAGGTCGGTAGGTCCCGTAAAGGAAGAATGACCACAAGGATTGGACCCCACGATCTATAAAACTTATACGACCTCCTCCAAGACGACAAAAACCAGTCAACGGTTCAGTACAGGTTGACAGGCGCTGGTATAGGGTCTCAAACTGGTTCAAACACAGACAACTTAACCACTCCACCGAGTCAACCCTTTCTCAGACGGATGTCACGTCCTCTGGGTCCAAACTAGAGATCCAACCCTTCTAGAGGACCTCTTCCCTTACCGATTGGTTAGGTCATAAAAACGGACCTCTTAAGGTGTCTGTCTCCTCGGACCACCCGATGTCAGGTACCCCAACGTTTCTCAACCTGTACTGAATCGTTACCACCTTTCACTTCTTCTTGATTTCTCGGAGAACGACTTTCAATTTCTCCTCCCACTTTTTCAACCGAATTTCGTGTTGTAAGTCTTTTGCTTCTAGTACCGTAGGCCAGGGTAGTGAAGTACCGTTTATCTACTCCTTTGTCACCTTTATCACCGACTGAAATAAAAACCCCGAGGTTTTAGTGACGTCTACCACTAACGTCGGTACTTTAATTTTCTACGAATGAAGAACCTTCCTTTCAATACTGGTTGGATCTATCGTATAATTTTTCGTCTCTGTAACGAAACAGTTGTTTCCAGGCAAATCAGTTCCGATACCAAAAAGGTCACTAGTACATACCTACGCTTTCAACCTGATATTTCTTTCGACTCGTGGCTTCTTAACTACGAAAACTTGACACCACAACCTCTTTTGAGAACTCTCAGGCAACCTGACGTTCCTCTAGGTTGGTCAGGTAGGATTTCCTCTAGTCAGGACCCACAAGTAACCTTCCTGACTACAACTTCGACTTTGAGGTTATGAAACCGATGGACTACGTTTCTCGACTGAGTAACCTTTTCTAGGACTACGACCCTTTCTAACTCCCGTCCTCCTCTTCCCCTGCTGTCTCCTACTCTACCGACCTACCGTAGTGGCTGAGTTACCTGTACCCAAACCCACTTGAGGTCCTCAACCACTACCTGTCCCTCCGGACCACACGACGTCAAGTACCCCAGCGTTTCTCAACCTGTGCTGACTCACTGACTTGACTTGACTCGTTGATTGTGCCCCCCAAGTCCTCGTAAGATTTTGAGGTACGTACTAAAACACTTTCCACTAGAGTCCTCCCAGGGAACTACAACAGACAGAGACACTACGTAAGACGAAGGGACAGACCCAGGAGTGTGGCACATAGAGATACACCCTCCCCCTCTTACTGAAACTCACCCGGCCGACTGAGACAGGTAAGACACCTCAACCGAAGAACGGGATTCGGAAAATATTATCGTAGAGTTCTTTAGTACCCTTCTTTGTGAACGGTTTCTCAATATTTCCACATAATGGACCCAGTAGTACCTCCCTAGTATAATCGAGACTTTTCCTTTAACTACACTATAAGACTTTATTTATAGGGTTTTAATCTTGGGTAGACAAAGGGTTCTTTTTAAAACCTGTAAAAAAAGAGGTTTCCCTGACGTTTCAATTACCGTCAGGGACGTAGGTGTGGAGTAGGGTGGTGTAACACTCGGTACAGTGGTTGACATACTTGATTTGGAAGACTCATTGACTCTAAAGACGAAGAACTGGTGGGTTGTCAGGTCAGTTAAAGTGACGGATTTAACAAGAGAGGAGAGGTAGCACCGGTGGTGACCGGTGTCAATAAGTTGACCAGTGAGACGGAGGTTTGGGTAGAAGGAGGATTCTTCGGGACATGTCAGTAGTCTAACCGTAGACTGGTGTGGTAAGGGATGAAGACCGATACCTCACCGAGGTGTGACGGGGGTCCTTTTTCCGACCGTACTCCCTTACATAGATTTCCAGAAGTACGGGGTAGTCCGAAAATCGGTTCTGGAGTAGTGACTGATGAGAGGTGAGCGTGAAACGGAACTTTGTACGACTGAACAAAATGGGACGTGGACGCACGAGCCAGTGTAGACTGAGAAACGTTGGGGTACCTGACATCGGGAGGTCCGAAAAGACAGGCACTCTAATAGAGCCGTTCTTATGACCACACCCAACGGTAAAGGAAGAGGTCCCCGTAGAAGGGTTGAGTCCCTAGCTTGGGTTCAGAGGACGTCGTCGACGACGTAACCGTTCGCCTAAGAAGTGGTGACTCGGTGGACTTTCGGGATAAAGGGATGTGTGAAGTACGGTAACGTACTGGGACCCGGGAGCGGGTTCGAAAAGAACCGGGGAGCTCCGACCTAGAATAGAGACACACGGTCAGCCGATTCCGACGGTATTGTTTCATGGTGTCTCACCACCATGTATCTATACGTAAAAGAGTGTTAAGACCTCCAGTCTTCAGAGGTCTTAAGAGGTCCCGCGACCTTCCGTTCTTAGTTCGACACCGTCCCAACCAAAGATACCTCCGGAGAGAGGAACTGACCCTCTACGACAGGAGGAGGACACGGAAGGAGAGACACACAGACTCAGAATGAAAGAGGAATATTCCCGTGTTCAGTATAACCTAATCCCCAGACGGTATTACTGGGGTAAGTCAAGTCAAGTCAAGTCAGCGAGTCAGCACAGACTGAGAAACGCTGGGGTACTTAGCGTCGTGCGGTCCGGAGGGACAGGTAGTGGTTGAGGATCTCATGTGAGTCTGAGTGCAGGTAACTCAGGCACTACGGTAGGTCGGTAGAGTAGGAGTCAGCAGGGGAAGAGGAGGACGGGGGTTAGGGAGGGTCGTAGTCTCAGAAAAGGTTACTCAGTTGAGAAGTGTACTCCACCGGTTTCATGACCTCGAAGTCGAAATCGTAGTAAGGAAGGTTTCTTTAGGGTCCCGACTAGAGGAAGTCTTACCTGACCAACCTAGAGGAACGTCAGGTTCCCTGAGAGTTCTCAGAAGAGGTTGTGGTGTTAAGTTTTCGTAATTAAGAAGCCACCAATCCTAGTGGGATTACTAGTACAAAACTGACCTAACGAAGTCATTTCTGAGACAGAGGCTACAGCAGGGTAAGACTCCGGGACCCCTAATCCTAAGTTGTATGCTTAAAACCCCTCTGTATTAAATTGGGTTTTGTTACACTATTAATAGAAAAATGGAGAGAAAGAGTGTATCTTTGTCCTGAAACTGAGTTGAGTACAACTTGTTATTGTCCAAAACCTCGGGTTGACTGACAAGAGGGGAAAACTTATGTAAATGGTAAACGTGTCGTGAAGGGTCCACCGTGATCACCATTTCTTGAGTGGACGGTTGCGTCTTCTGTATTCTCTACGACCTAGAGAAACTATGGACCCACGCCTTCTAGGGGACCTCCTGTCGTACCGTTGGGTGAGGTCATAAGAACGGACCTCTTAGAGCGCTAAGAAGACGCGAAGGACTTTGTGAAATGTGTTAGGACAGTTTATATACACACAAGTATATAAACTTTAATAGAAAAAAGGGAAAACAAATTATGTCTACCATGATAGATAGGATCACACATGGAAAGAAAAAACTCACAGTTAAAACAACCCTGTATTAAATGTATGTGATTTAAGTCGTTAAAATTCACGCGAGAAGAAACTTAAAACTTGTTTATATATGTCGACATATTGTCAGTAGTGTTAGTACTATTCGATATAGAGGTATTAGATTCTTTTAAGGGAGAACTGGGAAACGATGTCCAGGGGAGGGTCGGCGCGGGACTTAGGACCTTTGGTGTATAGAAAGATAGTAGTATCAAAACGGAAAAGTTTTCACAACATATTTAACTTAATTAGAGACATTGGAAAACACACACCAAAGAAAGTGAATCGTATCACAAAGACTTAAGTAGGTATAGTGATGTATGTAGTCATCCACCAAGGAAAACAACGATTCCTTATAAGGTAACAGACTGACATGTTAAACTAGTAAGTAAGTCGTCAACTGCCTATGAACCCAAGAAAGGGTCCAAAACTGATAATAATTATTTTACCGATATTCACAAGTGTATATTCGAAAACACAACTAACATAAAAGTAAAGAGAACCAGTTTATGGATTCCCACCTTAATAACCCCGTATACCAGTCACTTACAAATTGGAATAAATTTTTTAGAAAGTTCAAGAAACGTTTCACCGACCCTCTTAAATACTTTCTAAAGATTAACGAAGAAAAGATCATGAACCATGACAGTTAGAAAATTCAACATCCGCATGACTATTTACATATCACTAGAAAACACCGTCGAAACTAAATGAAAAAAAATTACTGTACTATAATTTGTAGCAAAGGACACCAATAATCGGTAACAACGTAGAAGGGACTACTTCATAGACAAGTTTATAAAACGAATAATAGCAATAAAATCGTAACAGTATAATTATAATAACTTAAAATTCTCAAAGAATATATCAGTTCCATGTTAAAGAAATAGTCTATTCATAAATAGTGTATCAAATCTCTCTGAAAAGGAAAAGTATTCACACAAAACTTCTGACTTCCAACACTAATACTACTTCAGGTACATAGCTAAAGAAAGAAGATACCAAACACGAAAAAGACAAGATTCTTTACAAACAAATGAGGTTCCAGTGTTTCTAAAAGAGGATATAAAAGAAGATCTTCAAAAAGTCAAACCCCAAAATATAAATTGAGATTCTAGGTAAAAACTCGATTTAAAGGTAGTCCAATTTTTATACCTAATGTAGATAAATGGATAGACAGATTGAGATTAAGATAGTGACAGAGAGAGAACCATGGAGGTAGGACAGACAACAAATCTAGACACTTAAGATCGACGGAACTGGAAGACTTTATAGTCTGAGTCGACAGAGGAGTTGAGTCTCTTAGTCGGAGATAGCCCCAAGATACAATGGACAGAGGTCACAGACTTTTGGTAGTGACGTGTATCTAACAGACGAAATGGACAACAAATTTCTTTCAAAGATGACAATTCACCATTAGACAAAGGAAAGAAGGTAGAACAGGTTTTACCTCTAACAGTTTTAACTGAAATTCTAGGAGTAAAGTGAACTCAACGAAGAGGAAAGAAAGTTTATAACCGGGGAACTTCGGTTCAGACTTAACCTCAAACCTTATATCAGTATTTCGAGTTGATCTAATTTCAGATTACTATTACTGTAATTTCACTATACCCTCACTCGATAACGTCTATACAACCGGAAGTCAGGTTTCGACGAACGACTGGAAGGTAGAAAGGTAAAAGAAAATTCTGATACAACAGAAATAAAACGTGAAATTCAAGACTCATTACTCCCCTGTCCCTTTATCTACAGGGTCGATTAGTAAGTAGTTGTTTTCAGTTTTATGTTACGATAGAAGAGTAGAAAATTGAAGAATGGTAAGTTCGGAGACCACTAAGGTACTCAAGGGAACTTTTGGGTATCCTTTTCTCCTGAAGTGATGATAATTTTCCCTTACGATAAAAATTCGATAGAAGGTTATGGGTCCGGACTTCTTAGGTCCAACTAAAACACATATTTAACATAACACAGGTATCCTTTTAAGTGACTGACCGTCGAGAAGATGGTTTACTGTGAGGGAATTTTTATACTCTACTGAGGGACACGCACCTTGTACAAAAGTCGGGACTTTGGTTCATAAGACACATTAGAACACTCCTGTTTCTAATCTTTGGACCCGAATTTCGGTACAGGGTACAAATACGCAATACTCGGCTCGAGAGACGTAGGAAAGTACTCGGACACCCAAACGTTTTCACGGTCGAGGAGTAATAACGGGTCGAACCACGTTTGTCATTGTGTCGTTGTCGATTGTATTTGTTCTCCTGCGTAACAAATGCTTTGGTGATTACAAGACTCCAAAGTCACTATTGTTAACGTCCCATTTATACACTCCACCATTACTCATTGACTGTACGCCCGGAACACAATTAACCTCATGCTGACGTACAAAAAAGGGTAGATGTCTTCATAAACACAGGACAAGAGAATACCTCGGTTCTTTCCTTTCCTAAACCACCTATCGGAAAAACATAAATGTTATCGTTGGGAGACAATTGACAGAACCAAGAAGATCTTGACACACCAAGTTTTGTGATCGGTAATCGAGGTGTACCGTAAATTTAAATTTAATTCACTTTTGTTTTTTAGAATTTTTAAGTCAAGGAATCAGTACGATAGGTGTAAAGTTCACGGTCAGTCTGTAGACACCGATGACCGGTGATATAACTTTTCATGTGGATCTCTTATAAAGATCGTAGAGTCTTTCAAGATATTTTGTCATGATGACATCCCACTAGACCCAAGTCTACGTCGTACTTCTGAGTAGTCGATACACCAGTGTCCGGGACGGAACCACAAATAAGGGAACAGATTTTTATTTTCCAAGTCGCTAGCCCAAATCACTTTTTCTCCTCACCAGGATGGGTTTTTTATTTCTTTAGTGGTCACTTTTAATAAGAGGAGCTATTTATCATAGACACGACATTCAAGTATACTTGGTTATCATAGACACGACATGACTCTTCTATACTCCCACTTCCAACTCACTAAAAGAACATTCACACCACTCGAGAACTAGGTAGTATTTGTTACACATTGACGTTCTTACTCGAGTCCGGTTAACGGACAAGGAGGGACATGTAAGGAAATTAGGTAGAGGTTTGTTTGTCCGACTACTCAGAAAATACTTCGGACATGACACGTGAACCACACGTCCACAACACTCGTTATCTTTTCGTCAAATTCGACCCCTGGAAGTGACCACTCCAAGACTGGACGACCGATCTTCCTTCCTAATTGTGGGTGACATTTCATAAATCTTGATTGCACTCTCAACTCTCTCTTAGTCAACATTCTTATGTACTATATGCAATAGTTTCTTCGTGACTTCCGTAAGTCTTTACCTCCTCCCGACCTGAATAGTCGCTCCCGAAGTACCTTCTCCTTCTGAAGTTTGAGATTTCCTTTACATCCGTGCATCCACCGTCTACCCTGGACCCTGGTTCCTACTTTACGATCCGGAGTCGTTAGTGTAGTAGGAAGAGTTAGGATACAGTGACCCTCCGTCAAACGAATCACCGATGTCGTCTTTGGGACCTCGATCTGACACACTAAGTGTAGGACTAGGACAGAGAATAATCGATACATCTGCATCCGTTAAATTAGAAAGTGACCTAATAATACTCCTACTTTATCCAAGTATACGCATTTTGGTTCCCAAAGTTGTATACTTACACCCTTCATATGTTTATACCTCAGGTAGTGTCCGTACCTCCACCTTTTATGGAAATATCCCTTGTAAGTCACTATATCAAACTAACCTCGTGTTCTCCTCGACTTCCACCTCCGTGTCCTCTTCGCTTTAATTTAGAACCCTAATAGGACCTTATATCTTCCAGATTTTACTGTGGACCCTGAAAATCTATCATAAAGTAGACATCGTCCCTCATAGATCCCAAAATTTTGCTCCTTGAACGTTCCAGTCTCGACACGAAACCCTTCTACTAAAGTTGTCGTCATCCAAAATGTCCGTTGGAACGGGAATAATAGGACCTCGTCTCTTCCTCCACCTTTGTAACCGTCTAATTTATAGTTCGAGTCTTAGAGGGTTGGTCTGGAATGTTTGACGAAAGGACTTACGGGTAGCCACGGAACAAAATGACTATTCTTTTCCTGTACGTCAAACCTTGTATGTGGGAGGGACCCTACACGAGTACTTTTGAGTTGTACTCCCCGTAGGAGAGACCTGGACGGGGGTTGGTTCTGAAAGGTTCATAGTTAGTCAGAAGTTCGTTTTGTCAGGGAAAATAAATCGTTTTCTGAAACTTACCCTTGATAATGGTGGGGTAACTGGTTTTATTGAAACCGGACAAAGAACGACTGACGACCCATGTCTCGTCCCGATGGAGTAGAAGATAAAGTACTTTCTCCGTAGGTCAAGAGTCTCCGACATTTAGGAGTGTAGAGTAATCTCTCAAGAAGTCCGATTCTAATGTCTTCCGTCACAGAGAGGGGACCCATTTCAAAAGTGGTCGGGAAGGACTTCGTTATCCAGGGTCGTCGGAGACGCCTGTTGATTTTTATCGGGGTCATATTTTGGGGTCGAGAGTCCTGGAGACCCTTCTGGTAAACGACTCTCTTCGTTAGGTCGGACACTATTTCGTAACGGAGCCAGAGGATTGTGTAGCAACCTGTCTACCCTATAGGGGGCTTCAGTGTTTACGGACCGGAGTTGTTACCGTCACCGAGAAGACCCACGCTAGCTTCGGACGAAAGATTAATACTACCTGTCCCGAGACCCTAATGACTCACCTTGACGAGTCAACATTCACTCTTGTCACTCCCGACGGAAAGAGTCCCGGCAATAGTGAACAGGTAGGTGTAAGAAAAGTAAGAAAGGAAGTAAGTCGTTTGTATCTAATTTACTCCGAGTTAAGGAACGAAAGACGCCACAACGAAGAGTCTATAGTACAAGTGAGATGTGCTGTCTTGAGTGGACGAGAGAAAGGAATAGGGGACAAACGTGATACGAGGACGGTAACGTGAAACAATGTCGACCAGCCGGGATAATAAGACCTCTTCCTTTGCCGTTGAGTGAGGTCATAAGAACGGACCTCTTAGGGTACCTGCCTCCTCGGACCACCCGATGACAGGTGCCCCAGCGTTTCTCAGGGATAATAGTTGTCTTCCAACTGACCGAGGGTCCTGTCCTTGAAACGGACAAACCCCAGACCAAGCAGTTACAAACACGACTCATGTAGTGCACAGTCCGTACCGGGACGGGAGATAAAAAAAAAGACATTAAGTAGAACCAACCCACGGCAGGAAGACCTAAACTGGAGACGAAGAACAATGAAGGGAGTACAAGAGAGAGAGAGAGAAAAAGATTCAAAACAGTTCACTTTTTTCGTGTTGGATCTTTAACTCTTAATACAAAATAAGGTACCTGAAAGACTCCTGAAACTGGGTCTTCTGTCGGAGAGTCCATCGAGACCCCCTGACGAGACTTTTTTATTCCCTCCTCGGTCTTATATGTCAAAAACGTTGTTCTTAGTCCACCAGTCTTGTAGTTTTCTACTGGTAATTAATTTTTTTTTGGGTCTATGGAGTTCACTTACTTAAGTCAGAAAAAGAGGTCGGTCCTTCAACGTTCTCCGACCCGAGTAACTTTAGTAAGGAAAGGGTACGTGGAATCGCCAGATCCCGGTCATAGAACGAAAAGAGGTAGGACTCAGAGGAGTCCCGACGTCACCGAGTACCTCACTGTCGACGTGATAGGAAAATGACTATACCGTCCGTCGTAAACTTTCTAAAAGAAACAGAAGGTTGGGAAGACAATGGAAAAAGTATCACTGTAAGAGTCGAGAAGTATTGAGACCAAAATAAAAGATGGACACGGAAAATTCCTCGAAAGGTACCGTAGGCTGCTCCCTTCTCTCTGTCTCCTTCGGTGAAGTGTTGCTCGTCTTTCCTTTACCTAGAGGTTCACGGGTTTTTCCCTTCCTGACCCCCGTGAAGGTGTATGTGTAACCTTCGTGGAAAGGGGTCGTTGCGTCTCTCGAAGGACCCCTCTCCTTTGAGGGGTCCCTCGAATCGAGGGGTTCGTCCTCATCTTGTCCATAGAGGACGTGATCTTCGTCTCAGAATTGGAGACTTGGGGGTCCCTTCGGGGTCCCTAGAAGGTAGAAGTCGGACCTCCGTTTGAGGTGACTCGGTCGACAAGATTCTATCTGAAAGTCACTCAGTGAGGTCAACTCGGGGTGTGGCGTGGACGACTAGGGACACCTACACCGGTTCAAGTTCGGACGTCGAAGAGACCCCAGGACCATCTCGCATACCGGGGGCGGAAGAGACGTCGGGAGGAGCCTCAAAGAAGACACAATATTAAACAAGACAAGACACGGTAGTCAGCGACACGAGGGTCGACGGAAGAGTGGAGGTCTTCAAACAGATTTAAGGTCCAGGGAACCATCAGAACAGAGTAAAAGGAATAGGAAAACTCTACTAGGGAAGTCATCTAGATATGACAATAAAGTCGTCCTAGAGTCCCTCCAGACACCCGTCTTCGGACAGTTATTATAAAATACGTGTTTCCAAGATTTATATCGAAACTTTGATAACTTAAATGTTCACAAACTGATCCCGAGAAATGACGTCTTGAAGAGTCGGAAAAGTAAACGTTTATGTATGACCTTTTCGAGATTCTCTCCCACGTCTACCTCATAAAGGGTTAATAAACTAACGTTCTAAAAGAAAAAAAGTCCCTTTAGTGTGGTACGAAGTACTTTATGTGACACCTTTTATGACCTAATTACATGACCGTAATATGGTCGAGACCCTGACTTTATGTACTCTGTTATTGTTACAAACGACTAACGAAGACGTCTTCCCCACTCTCCTACTCAGGATTCATAGTGGGAGTGGGGAGAGGGGGTTCAATGTCTAAATGAAAGACCAGTACTACTGAGTTAAGTCTCTGACTCAGGTCCCTTTTTCTTGGGGGTCCGAGTTAAGTCTGGTCGTATTGATGACGTACGGAAATCAGTTTAATTGAAGAGACTCTACGTAAAGGTATAGAACCTTATTATAGAAGAGAAGGATGAAACACTCCGTCAACACTCATAGTTTTCTATTTTATGTGCTCTGTCATAAATATTTTATGTTTTGTGTTTTGTTGATGTCCTTAATAACACCACCACTTTAAGTCAGTGGTACAGTGCTCCCAATCTTACGCCCCTTTTTTTTTTCACTTTTACAATCAGGGAGTCAACACAGGTTGAGAAACACTAGACGTTCCGAGGAGACAGACACTTTAAGGGGTCCGTTCTTATGGTCTCACCCAATCGGTAAGGGAGGAGGTCCCCAGAAGGACTGGGTCCCTAGCTTGGACCCAGAGGACGTAACGTCCTAAGAAATGGTAGACTCGGTGGTCCGATGGACCGAACATATTGACTGGGTGGTCCCTTCGGTGCTCCCGTCTTGTACTTTTCCTCGTAAACGTGTAAGAGACTTGTATAGGATCCCGACCACTGGAGTAGGATGTAAATGTCAGTGCCCAGTGTCGTCCCTTGGGAATCCTTTTCTCCTCTCTTTGGGAAAGAGCAGACACGACACGAATCAACGAGTCACCACAGACTGAGAAACACTGGGGTACTTGACGTCCGACGGTCCGAGGAGACAGGAAGGTACTAAGAGGTCCGTTCTTAGGACCTCACCCAACCGGTACGGGAGGAAGTCCCCTAGAAGGGTTGGGTCCCTAGTTTGGGGTCAGAGGGCGTAACGTCCTCCTAAGAAATCGTCGACTCGGTGGTCCTTGCAGGTTCTTATGACCTCACCCGTCGGAGAGGGAAGAGGTCCCCTTAGAAGACCTGGGTCCTTAACTTTTTTGGCCCCAGAGGACGCAACATCCACCTGAGAAATGGTCGACTCGATGGTCCCTTCGGGAAAGAGACAGACAAGTCAAGTTAAGTCAAGTCAGCGAGTCAGCACAGGATGAGAAACGCTGGGGTACTCAGCGTCGTGTGGTCCGGAGGGACAGGTAGTGGTAGAGGGCCTCAAGTCAGTCTGAGTGCAGGTAATCCAGGCACTACGGTAAGTCGGTAGAGTAGGAGCCAGCAGGGGAAGAGGAGGACGGGGGTTAGGGAGGGTCGTAGTCTCAGAAAAGGTTACTCAGTTGAGAAGCGTACTCCACCGGTTTCATGACCTNTAGAGGAAGTCTTACCTGACCAACCTAGAGGAACGTCAGGTTCCCTGAGAGTTCTCAGAAGAGGTTGTGGTGTCAAGTTTTCGTAGTTAAGAAGCCACGAGTCGGAAGAAGTGTCAGGTTGAGAGTGTAGGTATGCACTGGTGTCGTTTTTGGTATCGGAACTGATCTGCCTGGAATCAGCCGTTTCATTACAGGGACGAAAACTTATACGATAGATCCAACCAGTATTGAAAAGAAGGTTCCTCATTCGCAGAGAATTAAAGTACCGACGTCAGTCGTAGACGTCACTAAAACCTCGGGGGGGTTTATTTCANGGTATCGGAACTGATCTGCCTGGAATCAGCCGTTTCATTACAGGGACGAAAACTTATACGATAGATCCAACCAGTATTGAAAAGAAGGTTCCTCATTCGCAGAGAATTAAAGTACCGACGTCAGTCGTAGACGTCACTAAAACCTCGGGGGGTTTTATTTCAGACTGTGACAAAGATGACAAAGGGGTAGATAAAGGGTACTTCACTACCCTGGTCTACGGTACTAGAAGTAAAAGACTTACAACTCGAAATTCGGTTGAAAAAGTGAGAGGAGAAAGTGAAAGTAATTCTCCGAAAAATCAAGGAGAAGTGAAAGACGGTATTCCCACCACAGTAGACGTATAGACTCCAATAACTATAAAGAGGGCCGTTAGAACTAAGTTCGAACCACAAAGAAGGTCAGGTCGCAAAGAGTACTACATGAGACCTATATTCAATTTATTCGTCCCACTGTTATATGTCGGAACTGCCTGAGGAAAAGGATAAACCTTGGTCAGACAACAAGGTACAGGTCAAGATTGACAACGAAGGACTGGACGTATGTCTAAAGAGTCTCGATTTAGTCTCAAATAGGAGTGAAACGACCACTTCTGGAACTCCATCTCTTTATCAGAACCCCTATAAATCTAGATCCCTTCTAGTACCTACAGTAAACTAAATTGAACGAACAAACCCTACGTATCTTTGACACTAGGTCTCTCCAATTTATTAAACAGAGGTTAGAGTACTTCTATTATCGTCACTCACGATCGTTCGACCAGAGGTTCAAGTTGTATTGAATTAGACTGTTTGTAAATGGGTCGGAGACCATGTTCGAACGACGACGGGGTCCCCGACTCCCTGGGTGTTCACCCTCGTTCCAAAGGTGGGACTTCCTCGAGTGTTCACAAGTCACCTCTCTCATTGTCATTTGTGATCTCGTCTCCTCCCGACAAGTCAGTTCACAAGATCCTCAAGTCTTTTTCCCGGTAACAACTACCGACCCTCTCTGTGTAAAAAAACATCAATCATAAAAGATAAAAGTCTTTAAGATGAGGGATGGAGTTTCTAAGGAATTACCCCCCTAATACATATATATGTATGTGTGTACGTATGTATACGAAAATAAAATATACATATGTTTCTATCTATGTGTAAAATTAAAGTACATGTATATATTATATACACTAAACTCTTCCGATAAGAAGAATAAAAAGGAAAAAACCAATAGAAATCTTTTCAAGGAAACACCGAGTCTACCATTTCTTAGATGGATGTTACGTCCTCTGGGTCCAAGTTAGGGGTCCAGTCTTTCTAGGGGACCTCTTCCCTTACCGTTGGGTGAGGTGATAAGACCGGACCTCTTGAGGTATCTGTCTCCTTCGTCCGTCCGATGTCAGGTACCCCAGCGTTTCTCAGTCTGTACAGACTCGTTGAGTGTGTGGGTCTTAACAAACTCTACCTATGTCGACGTTCAACTTCTTAGACAACATTTACAGTTCTCTTCAAAGAACTGGAATTTTTTAAGGTTCTCTTTACCCCTGGACGACCACCTTAGGTAAGAGGGATTTTATACAAACAAAGGTGGACTCGGTTTCTCGGGATCTCGGGTACAAGGATATCACCGTTTATTTATCTTTTTTTGGTGGGGAAAGGGACCGTTGTTACAAATAAATCATAACTTTATGATAGGAACACAAACCTTTCGGGTACGTAGATAATCACAAAATTAAAGATTTCAATTGTCTCGTCGTTTAACCAAACCCTAGTCAATGATTGAGACGGGATTTTACCCTACTAAGTTAGAGTCGTTAATCGCCTGGGAGAGAGGGTAATCCTCCGTACTACTGTACTGTACCAACTTGTAGAGTCCTACGGTTGGTCTTGTCCCGGAGACGTACCCCCACACCATGTCCCTGAGTGTCCCTGGGTATCTTTATACCTCTGTCTAATTTCCCGTTGATTTACTTGTCGGACGACTGTAGATACACCGAGTTTCTACCAAACGACAACGCTATACACACTCGCTCTCAGTATCACACTAGAGGATTCTGACCCCTAAGAAAGACTTTAATATAGGGTGTCTTGTGTGTAGGAACTGTATGAGGTGGGTTTTTGTCTAGGAGACCGATTTCTTCAAACTCCTTGTACTGGATGAGGAAGGAGGAGAACGTTTAGGTGTCACGTGTTGTCAGATATTTTCGTCTTTTTTTAGTCAGTTCTTTTGAACTTGGAACAAATTGGGTCGTAAAAGGTTATAAAACCTTTATCTTTGATATTGTAGGGTATATCACCTTAGTTATGTAGAATTAGAAAGACTGATTTCGATAACTATGTCGTGTGGTTTTGATTAACTACTGTTTCTTTTCTTGTGAATCAGAGGTACTTTAGATGAACTCTACTAAATCAGTTGGGTTACAGAACAGAGAACTACTTTAATCAATACGGATAAGGATACAGTCGAAAACGGACCTAAACTTCCGAGACGACTTTCACCCAGAGTAGGGACCCAGACAACCGAAGGTTTTGGGTACGAAAATTGACACACAATAAGATGATCTATACACCCACGTAAATTTGGAGAAGAGAGTCTTCTGGTACATTATCAACCCGTGAATTACAGAGGATGTAGTGGGTTGAAGGGACGATCTTTACCTTTTTCTTCTCTCCTTCCTTCCTTTCTGACCTCCCTCCCTCCCAATTCAAGAATGTCCTCGTGCCCATCCCGAAACGGTGTCCTGATGGAGATTCTCGAACATTGTATATAAAGAATTAGTGTGAAAGGTCGTTGATAGTTTTGAGGGACCCTCTACAATCCGAACCTGTATTCAATTTTTGTAGTAATCTTTTGTAGGGGTCCTTCCGTTTCTACTAATACCTGACTTTACCAGATGCCACTGAGAACTTTCAAACAGGACACCTCGTCGGGGATTTGGTAAGGAGAGTCGGAAGTAAACGTTTCGTTTTACCATAATTACATTAGTCGGAGAATGGAAATAGTTTCGTTGGAGCGGGATCCTGAACGTCCCTAATAATTATGTCCTTCGGAAATCCTTTTACGGAAACTTGTTGGTCGAAGAAACAAAAGGAGGGAACGGAGACTGGTGAGACCAAAAGTTTAAGAGTCTAATTTAAAACATACTGAAAATCGTAGTAAACGGTTGGTTCTTCTCAGGTAAAAAGAACGACAACGTTCCTTTTATAAGGACGTGGTTCCCAATCCAATCCTCGTTCCTATCTAGGTCCCAAACACTCTGGAAGTCACTCGGAGCAGTTGTTTGTCTAGGTGCAAATGTTTATATTTTGATCTACGTCTTCATAAATAAATGTTACTCTTTCCTTAAGTTTCTTTACTCTTTAAATTTTCTTCGATAGTCTTTCTCTGAGTCTGAAGTTTTTGTTTGGATACCAACGGTCCCCCTTCTTACCCCCTTCCCTCTCAATCCCTCAAACCCTACCCGTACATGTGGGACGATATAAATTTTGTCTATTTAGTTGTTCCAGGACGACATGTCGTGTCCCTTGAGACGAGTTATAATACACTGTCGGACGTACTCTCCCCCTCAAACCCCCTCTTACCTAGGTACCTGTACATACCGACTCAGGGAAGAGACATGTGGACTTCGATAGTGTTACAACAATTAACCGACATGGTATTGTGCTTTGTTTGTAAAAAATTTTTTTCTTCGACAGTTTATGGTGACTGTAATTTTTTTAAGTCTTTTCATTAACACGAAATCATTCAGGAATTGTGTGTAGACGTTATGAAAAAAGAAACGTAAAACGACTCATGTATATGAAACGAAGGAAGAAGGAAACTATTGCTGAAACATTTATAGGAAAAAATACCGTTCCTTTTTTCTATTAGATTAGGGAGGTGGTCGTGTTAGTTAGTTATAAACTAAAAATCATAACTATCAACCCTACGTTTCTGTGTTGATCAACATCTCAATGATGTCCGAATGTACGCTGTTTATGTATTTCAGATAAAACCGATAAAGTGGAATTTGTACATGTCACTTGATAACGTAGACGACGAAAGAACTGATGTAAGGACCACCCTCTCTTGAAGACAAACTGGTCCGTAGCCACTCTTGCTTCAAGTGACAAACGTTTAAATGTGTTCACTATTGACCCTCTTGAATGGTCTCTGCTCGAACATTCGGACACATGGAGTTTGGAACTGAGAGGAGGTAGTGCGTACATGGAGACTACGGAGGGGTTAAATTGAAAGGTGACTCACTTCAGGAGTTTTACGGGTACCGGTGAAGTCATAGAGGACCATGACCTCTTTTACATCGTCTCCGGTTCGACAGTACCGTTTTGTGACCAGAGTGGGTTGACGTCGAGTTTATTTGTAGAATACAAACGTTTTTTTTTTTTTTTTGTTCTCGTCCACTTGTGAGGCCATCCAGAAAAGTCTCGGAACCTTCCCTCATTGCGTTCCACCGTCCCTCCCACAGTTCCTAAAACTCAAAACAATCACAGTTTTATACCCGAAGTGACCACCGAGCCACCATTTCTTAGGTGGACAGTCACGTCCTCTGAGTCCTCTACGTCCGAGTTAGGGACCTAGTCCTTCTAGGGGACTTCTTCCTTCACCGTTGGGAGGGGTCGTAAGAACGGACCTTTTTAGGGTACCTGCCTCTTAGGACCACCCGATACCAGTTACCCCAGCGGGTTCTCATCCCGTACTGAATGATTTGTTGTTGTGTTATTTTGGACACCCAATCCAGTGTTCCACGATTCCAAGAAGGATATGGTTGGTTTATATATCTGGGTGTAACAGAGACGGGGCTAGAAAGTTGTCAGTGTAGGTTCTGTCGACCGGTAGTGCCTGAGGTGTGAACGAGGTCTGTGAGCCAATCCTACCCCCGGAGGGCGGGCTTAGGGACGACAGTCAATCCTTCGTTTCGGAGGAGATACTCTCTAGAGTGACGGCAGTGCGGGGAGAGTAGGTCCGACAGTGCATTGTACCTCGTCTCAAGGGACACGACGTGTCATCCTGGAACAACTAATAGGTAAAATTTCTTTTAGTGACAATGATTTCGATGGGATTTACCACACACACATACACACGTGAGTCAACACAGGCTGAGAAACACTAGGGTACTTGCCAGTCCGACAGTTCGAGGAGACAGGTACCTTAAAAGGTCCGTCCTTATGACATCACCCAACGGTAAAGGAAGAGGTCCCCTAAAAGGGGTGGGTTCCTACCTTGTAACAGAGACGTGGAGGACGTGACCGTCCACCTAAGAAATGGTGGCACGGTTTACCTAAAACGAGGTTTACCGGAACGGACCCGTTATGTGAGTTGACTTTTGTCTTCTGTGTCAAAAAACCACTCGTCACTCTCAGAGACCACTAGTGTGACTACTGGTGTACCCGATTACATTTTACAGATTAGAACCCGGTCCGTCAGTTAGGGTCCACCAGTCTGTCATTTCTCCGAAGACTGGAAAGTGAGTGAACCGTTACAAATCTGTTCCCAGTGTCCAACAAAACATAATTAGAAAATAGAACAAAGGAAACAAGGTCCCCATTTTAAATGCTCGAACAGAACGACGATTGAAATGGAACTGATCCTTCCAGACATTCACTCTGTCTGTTCTACTGTCGTCTCCGATAGTCTCTCTTTCCTCGGAACCTCTATCAGGAGTGCCGTGTCACCTCCCTTAGTGTCAGGGTTGTCCGTTTTAATGTTCAGTCTCACTTCTTTTGACCATGCGAAGAACCCTTCACTCCGTTCTCAGGAGGGACCTTTAGTTCAGGTGAAACAAAGAAATGGAAGTTACGTTTGACTTCAAGTGAGTTTCAGAAATATCTCTTCTGTTAAGTCCTCTGATTCCTCACTAAGATCGTAGTAGAAGAGTCGGGATAGAGGGTAAGGGATGACGGTACATGGATAGGGTATCACAGATATGGACAGACATATATCAATTCCATATTATCATTATTATGGTTTGTAAATATAAATAACGTGTTAATAAGTCTCGAAGATTACTAATCCGGTAACCTCTTTAAAGTACCTATAGTAAATTATCCCTTCTTCTTCTACACCTTCTATCACCCTAGAACTATGTATGGTTAACCATTATGTCATACTAAAGTTAAAACGTTGTACATTTTTCTATTTTTTTTTTGAACCACATCTTGTGTCTCTTCCTTCTCTTAACAATTGTCCCTAAAATAAACGTATCAGTTGAATATTCGTGAACGGTCAAAAAAGAAGAAGTATAGAGATGAAAAATCTAAAAAACGTTACATATCTAACGAATGATTGAAAATTTATAATCTATATAAGAAACTTTTTCTTTTATCCTAATGGAATTTAAATTCATTATTACTTTACTTTATGTAAAATAAACCGAATCACAAAAAATAAATTCAATAGAACAAACTATTTGTCTCTTGGTACCTGGGTTACCGTAACTCAGTGTTTTCTAGGGTTGCAACTCACCATCTGATAGAACAACGGATCTTCTGATGACCAAAGAACCACGGGTCTCAGTACCTTTTACCAGGGGACCTCTGGGGTTGAGACACGTATGAAGTACTCCAGTGTGAGTGAGACTCAGTCAGGTCCCACTCAGTACAAAGTGTAGACACTCACCTTCCTTCCTTTCCTTCGTTCTCTTTATTATTATTGTACTAACAATAACATAATTTATTTAAAGTCCCACAGTCTGGTCCACCATTTTAATATCTTTGGTTATGAAGGACTTTTCCTTCTTACGACTTAGTTCTAAAAACGTTGTAAAATTGTTGTAACAACAGTTTTAACAAATAAAAGACTGGAGAACTTTTTTCTCCGTCGATTAATGAGACCGTTTGAAACACCTTTGAACTGTGTCTCAGAACCCTCATCGTAATTATTACATTCTCCCGTAAAACGAGACTCCTCTCGTCCCCACCGGTCCCTCCCGTCCGTCGACGGAGGGATGACGAGATCCAGTCGTTGGAGTCTCAATGAATAAATACCTTTCACACGGTCCACGGTCGCCCCAAGACCCCTTCGACTTTTCACTTTCATTCAGCGAGTCATCACAGATTGAGAGACCCTGGGGTCCCTGACATCGGGTGGTCCGAGGAGACAGGTACCTCAAAAGGTCCCTTCTTATGACCTCATCCAACGGTAAAGGAAGAGGTCCCCTAGAAGGGCTGGGTCCCTAACTTGGGTCCAGAGGACGCAACACTCATCTGAGAAATGACTCACTCGATGGTCCCTCACTGAAGACCCCTTCGACTCACGGGTTCCCACTTCGGCAGTTTGAGTCGTCTACTTAAAGGTGTTGGAACTACTAAATCCTCTCTCGAAACACAAACTAAAAGTAACAGGTCACTAAAACAAAGGTCTAGGTAAAACTTAAGGTCGACTTCCAGAGTGTCAAAGAAATCGAAGTTATCCTATTTTGAATCTAGTATCGAAGATACGTAACACTACATTGGGATCCTTACCGATCTCTACAAGAAGATGTGGAAGTCATGGAAATACCAGGGAGTTTCTGTTTGGGACATCCTATGTATCTACTGACAAATTGCTCTCTTAGGGCTTAGGTTTTGTGCGAGTGAGTCCAGTGGGCTTCCCTAGATCTAAGGATCGTGGCTGTTTATCCAGACAAGAGGTCCACACGTCATACGGAGGTAAATGTAAAATGGACACGGGACTTTCAAGTATTGTTATTACTTCCGTTTCTTAAGTCTTAGTACCGTACTTTGAAGGATTAAATACATGTAAAGATCTCTCCATATATTTCGTGGATCGGACCATTGACCGTGTGTCTTCCACGGGTCATATACATTCGGGAGTGGTGGTAGTAACTACAAGGGTAGTGGTAGTGGTAGGGTGGGTCATTTGTCGTTGGTCGAGACAATCACGATTACTCCTTTTAGTTACCCTCGCTAAAACCCCGACCGGTCCATCTCAGAGTCCCGTCTTTTTAGGGTCACTTAATATGGAAATTTTTATATAAGAACGGGTAGTTAGTCTTTGACACGAGGAACCTTTCCTTTTGATATTCCGTCCTCTCTACACGTTGGTCTTAACACACACGTCCAAGGGCGGACTATCTATTATACAACAAGGGTAGCTTTCCCCGTCCACGACCTCGACTTTTCCAGACCCTAACTCCAGACCTAAGATCGAAACAGAGCCGACGATTGTTGAAGCTCTGACTTGTTGATTGTTTATCGTCTCACTGGAACCGGCTCGTGGAACAAGGAGACCCTAAAGACGTAGGAATCGGCCCTTTATCTTGAATCTGTGGTGTGTGAGTAAGGGGAACCCGCACTTGTCTGACAAAATACTACGTGATAGATAAGCTATGAAGTGAGAAAAGAAGTACCAGGATAAACACTATTGTTTGTTCTCTTGTCGCGGGAGATCCCCAAAAGTCTACAGACATAACTCCTACGACCCCGACGACGACGATTCAGCGAAGTCAACACAGGCTGAGACACGCTGGGGTGTCTGCCGTCGGGTGGTCCGAGGGGGCAGGGACCCTAAGAGGTCCGTTCTTGTGACCTCACCCAACGGTAAAGGAAGAGGTTACGTACTTTCACTTTGCAGTTTCGCTTCAGCGAGTCAGCACAGGCTGAGAATCGCTGGGGTACCTGACGTCGGGTGGTCCGAGGAGGCAGGTACCCTAAAAGGTCCGTTCTCATGGCCTCACCCAACGATAACGGAAGAGACTACCTTTTTGTGGACCCACCTGTAGGTCCGAGACAGCAAGGATTCCGGAAACAATAGACGGACGAAGAATTCACGAGTAACGTAGGAACAAAGATAGAACTACCTTGACTTTAACTTAAACAAAACTTTTTAAACTTTTTAATTTTGGCATATGTTTTTGGGATCTATTTTTATCCTCCATATCTTTGAGTTCAATTCGTCCTTTAATAACCCTTTTTTCATACTTCAGGTTGAATCTTTTTCTTTTATATTAAATAAAGTTTCTATTCATTGTAAAGTTCTCCTTTATGTCAGAAAAAGTACAATGGTAACTCAGTCGATTCTTTTATAAGTCTTATAAATTCGTTCCATTTGAAAATCAAGTCAATTCAGCTAGTCTACACAGACTAAGAAACATAGGGGCACCTGACGTCATGTGCTCCGGAGGGACCGGCAGTGGTTGAGGACCTCTAATGAGTTCGAGTACAGATGGTTCAGTCGCTATGTTAGGTTGGTAGAGTAGGAGACAGCAGGGGAAGAGGAGGACAGAAGTTAGAAAAGATCGTAGTCCCAGAAAAGGTTACTCAGTCAAGAAACGTAGTCAACCGGTTGCATAACCTCAAAGTCGAAGTCGTAGTTAGAAAGGGTACTTATAAGTCCTGACTAAAGGAAATCCTGACTGACCAACCTGAACGTCAGGGTCCGTGAGAGTTCTCAGAAGACATTGTGATGTTAAGTTTTCGTAGTTAAGAAATCGGGAGTCGAAAGGAATATCAGGTTGAGAGTGTAGACATGTACTGGTGTCCTGTTTGGTGTCGAAACTGATCTGTCTGGAAACAACCGTTTACAGAGACGTAAAATTATACGGTAGATCCAACGAGTATCGAAAAGAAGGTTCCTCGTTCGCAGAAAATTAAAGTACCGACGTCAGTGGTAGACGTCACCAAAACCTCAGGTTTTTTTATTTCAGAGAGTGACAAAGACGACAAAGAGGTAGATAAACGGTACTTCACTACCCTGGTCTACGGTACTAGAATCAACAGACTGACAACTCAAAATTCGGTTGAAAAAGTGAAAGTAGTTCGTCGAGAAATCAAGAAACGAAAGACAGTATTCCGACCACAGTAGACACAAAGACTCTAATAACTATAAAGAGATTCCATTTGAAATCATGAGATACTTTCGTTATAAATTAAAAAATCTACATTCTCAAATCCCGTTCGGGTAAAAGTAAATATATAGAACTCAAATAATGAGAAGGACCGTACTCCGTTTTTCTTTCTTTTGCAAGAAAGGGTTTGGTGTCTTAGTATCTGGACTTGATTGGGAGAGTAACATATTTAATCGACCAACGAGTTACGAAGACAAAGACCAGATCTCTAAAGGTGTGAAAGACCTTCCCATGTATGTTAACCTTATCGTTACTAACGTAAGTTATGTTTATTGTCACTCGTAATTGTGAGACACGGTCCGTGAGACGGTACAAAATGTACCTTGGGGAGTGTTAGGAACGTTGTCGAGTTACTTAAACGATGAGAAATGGTAAACAATGATAATGGTCAAACGATTATAACAGTAATGATAAAATATTCACCTCTTTACCTCCGTGTCTCTTTATTCATGGGGGGTCAGAGTGTTGAATCGTTGTAGACACCCGAAAAATGCAAGTTAGTCTTTGGATTGAAATCCAAACTTACTTAAGTTTATTTATCTATGTATGAATCTAGTTACACACACACAATCAGCGAGTCAACACAGGTCGAGAAACTCTTGGGACCTGACATCTCTTGGCGGTCCGAGGAGACAGGTACCTTAAGAGGTCCGTTCTCATGACCTCACCAACGGTAAGGGAAGAGATCCCCTAGAAGGGTTGGGTCCCTGACTTAGACCCAGAGGACGTGTCGTCCGTCTAAGAAATGGTAGACTCGGTGGTCCGTTCGGGTAAATCTAGTTATGATGATCCAAAAAATGTTAGAGAGAAAACCGTTACCACCACCCCACCCCCACCACCAGCTTTGTTTTATAACAAACCGAAACTTTCGAGAAAGATTGGCGACACTCTTATTTTACTCTCAACCCTACTTCTGACTTTCTCTCCACCATTTACCTGAGGTCTTAGTCGGCCAATCCCTGGTCAATAAACCTCACTTCATATGGAACTTAAGTTAGTACTGGGAAGGATTTAATTCAGACAACTCGTTCTTACATTTTTCCCTTTCCGTATTAAGTATTTGGAAATAACTTGAGATGCGTGTACACAAATATAAAAAAAGGAAAGAAAAAATCTTCGTGTCACTGATTTGTGTATTAAAACACACCCAGATTATGACTAAAAAAATTATACGTATCAAGGAATACAAAGTGAAATTTATCAACGTATTATAATAAGGTAGTAGAACTACATAGTAATAAACAAATCAGTAAAGGGACAACAACTCCGAAACCCAACAAGTGTCAAAATTTATCGTGACGATGTGGTGAAGGAACACCGAGTCGACCATTTCTTAAACGGACGTTACACCCTCTGGACCCAAGTTAGGACCCAACCCTTCTAGAGGACCTCTTCCCTTTCCTATGGGTGAGGTCATAAGACCGGACCTCTTAAGGTACCTGACATATCAGGTCCCCAACGTTTCTCAGTCGGGACTGACTCATGGAAAGTGAAAGTGTGGTAAAGGTCTATTAAAATTAAACCCTCTATGAAAAGACTACATATAAGGGTTCTCAAATTAAAGACATAGTTTCACATAGTATATAGTATAGAAGATGATATATAACGATCTAACGAAGGATCTTTCTGACGTTTTATTTAATGTTCCGATTATCGTAACTTTAAAATTATGAATTAAAAAGACCAAATAGGTGTCTTTTACCATTAAAATTGTACAAAAACTGGTATGGTGGTAATACTGGTGATAGGGGTTGTAGAGTTGGTGATGGTAGTAGTAGTGCTATTGGTTGTGTTCGTTTTCGTCTTGGTAATGATAGTAGTCGATATTACCAAAACAGGGTGTCATTGAGAACATTCATATACTATCGGAGAACAATGACTAATCTTTTGACTACAACTGTCAAATCCTGGGAACTAGTTTCTGTGTCGACTTTTCACTGTTCTAGTCCTAGGTACAGACGTAGACAGACTGAGGTTTCGGGTAAGAGACTTGTCGGTTACGGACACGAAACGAATCAGGTACATGACGCCACAAAGTTTCAAGAAAACGAAAGTAAAGAAGTCAACGACAACTCAGATTTGTAAAAAGGAACAACACTAAATAACAGACGTAAAGTAACACACATTTGGGAGGTAAATAAAGGACACTGAATTAAAACTTACTTTCGACTTATAACTAGAATTTATTAATTTAGTCAAAAGATAAAAAGATACCATTCCTAAAAGGAAGTTGTAAATATTACATATTAAAAGAGTGAATGTAAAAAAGAGAAAATTCGGGAAACCAAAAAAATACAAGAACAACAACTGGCCAGTGAGTCAGTACAGGTTGAGACGTTGGTGCGGCTGACGTCGTCCTGTCCGAAGGGACAGGAAGGGTTAGAGGACTTCGAACGAGTCTAAGTACAGGTAACTTAGTCAATACGGTGGGTTGGTAGAGTACGATACAACAGGGGAAGAGGAGGACCGAAGTAGTCCTAGAAAAGGTTACTCAACCGAGAAGCTTAGTCCACCGGTTTCAAAACCTCGAAGTCGAAGTCGTAGTCAGAAAGGTTACTTATAAGTCCTAACTAAAGGAAACCCTAACTGACTAAACTTGAGGAACGACAGGTTCCCTGAGAGTTCTCAGAAGAGGTCGTGGTACCAAGCTTTCATAGTTAAGAAGTCGACAGATTAATATATAATTCTCAGTTTTTACAAAGGAGGAAAAAGTTAACCTTTCTTATACGAATAAAAGAAGATAAAAAGAAAAATACAATTGGTAAAATTAAGTTGGTTTTAAATAATATTCCGCCCTTAGATAACACAAGAGGAGTGACACTGAACCAACGAGGTACATCATTTATTATTAATAAGGAACGTAAACACATAAGGTAAATAGGTATCTTATTTAAGAATATTAAAATAGATGAAAACTTTATAAATAAGATATGATATAAAAACAACGAAAATTACGTTATAGTATATCAAAACCATTAAAAGTGAACAAAATATTAGATTTTTGATTTAGGAAATAGTTAGGAAATCCTTTTTTATTTTATAAAACTATAAAAAGGAGTAAAAAGGAGACCTCCTTAGAATTTTGGTCATAAAGTCTAAAATATTTTAGATTTTGTTTTAGTTTTCACAATACTTCTGAATTTAACAATAGTATACTTATCTCAAACAATAGAATTCCTATAAACCGAAAGGTAGGTACTTATTCGAAATTAAAGAATAAATAAGTATTATAAGAAAAAAGAGAATATTCTAAAAAAGGAAAGTTTCTTTAAAAGAGTAAACCTCACTTTAATAATAGATTTGTAATTCACTATAAAAATAGTGGTCTCACTCACTCACTCACACACACACACACACACACACACACACACACTCAGTTAGTCAGCACAGGTTGAGAAACACTGGGGTGCCTGACATCGGGTGGTCCGAAGAGACAGGCACCATAAGAGGTCCGTTCTTATGACCTTACCTAATGGTAAGGGAAGAGGTCTCTAGTGGTCTCATGGATGAAATATCGGAATAATATAAGCAGTGGATTCATAGTCCTATGTTGATTAAAACCACTTAAAAGGAAAAGGGTTGAGTAGTTGAAAACGACATTGACGTTTTAGATCCCTCCATTTACCAAGTCTAAGACTTTGTCAAAAGACATAATGAACTTTTTGTCGTAAGTTTAATCATTTTTGTTACTGTGGAACAAATTTCGGTTTTATAAAGTCTTTCCGTTCTGGGGATCTACTCGGTAAGACCCTCTCCCTCTCTTTCTCTGGGGATCGTGCACCGAAGAGTGAGTCCATTTGTCGAGTCGGGCGGCATCGGTGCAAAAATATTGTGTCACTACGCTTTCATTCGCTTTCAGTGCGTCGGTACAGGTTGAGAAACGCTGGGGTACCTGACATCGGACGATGTGAGGAGATAGGTACCTTAAGAGGTCCGGTCTTATGACCTCACCCATTGGTAAGGGAAGAGGTCTCCTAGAAGGGTTGGGTCCCTAGTTTGGGTCCAGAGGGCGTAACGTCCGCCTAAGACATGACAGACTTGGTGGTCCCTTCGGGTGTCACTATACTTGCCCTTAAGACTACGGTCATTTAAAGGGAAGGAGGTTCGAGGGAAGAAACGTAACAGGCCCTAACGGAGGAAACCGCTCCTCATCGTTCGTTCTGACCCGACATTCAACCTTTTTACCAAGGTCTCTTCCCGAAGACTCCTCAGTTGGGTGTGGTGGGAACAGACGGGGGAAAGAGAGTTTCTACCTCATGACAAGGACTCATGATTTCCTTGGACCGTCATACTCCAGGGTGGACCCACCCGTCGTGGAGAGGATTTCCATCCCAGTAATTCAAACCTCTGATCTAAAACGTCAGTGTCGTTTTTATCTACTCAAGTTGTAGGTAAGTACATCAGTTTTTTATGAAACTCAGATTATAAAGAATTGATACCTAGTTTATAGACCCGAAGTTAAAAAAAAAAAACAGTAACCATTTTGACTGCCCCTTTTACTTCCTTAAAGTCGTCCACTCAAGGACCAGGGAAAGTGAAATCTTAATCGTACAGACTATAGATTGAAGTAAGGACCTCCTCCTTTATCGTTGAGTGAGGTCATAAGAACGGACTTTTATAAGGGACCTGTCTCCTCGGACCACCCGATGTGAGGTACCTCAGTGTTTCTTAGTCTGTATTGGCTCACTGATTCGCGCGCACGTGTGTGTGTGTGTGTGTGTGTGTGTGTGTGTGTGTGTGTATGTGTGTGTGTGCAGATTATAGTGTCTTACCGATGGGGTTCCCCGACTTAGTGACCCAAGACGGTTTATTTTTTATGATAATAAACATTCACTCGGAGACTTATGTCATTTAGGGTCTGAGGTAGACTTCCAACTGGAGACAGAGTCCAGAGTCGGAGATTAGGGTTCCAAGTAACAGTGATCGAATTAGAAGAGGTATGTCAAAGTCATAGAAAGTGGGTGAGTCGTTAGACGGAAAACCACTGAAGGACAGGCATTGCGTCATGGCCAGGAAGGGCACTAAGAGGTCAATGTACCGGGGCGACACGAATGTCGGTGGGTGTCACTGGGTAGGGATCGTGTGTGGGTTCTACTCGTTCCTGTCAAGTCGTTTGACTCCCTCGGGAGACTGTCGAGACACCTACCAGGCAGACGAATGAATAAATCAGGAACACAGAAGTAATTAAAGAATCACTCGTATTAGGTACATGGGTCCGAGAGTCTTGAAAGACGAGTCACAATGTTGACTTCAAGAAACAAGACAGTTTGACCAGTTCGTACGGTGAGTCATCTATTTGACACTAGTTTTTCGAACACAAAACCTAAAATCTTGGTTTGACTCCAAACCTACAGGTAAACGTTATCCCGAAAAATCGTGACGACATTCCTTAACCCTCCTTATTAATTATCAACAATTAGTCTTACTGTCGCGACAAGAGGAAAACCCCCTCAGGGAATTTATAAGTACTCCCTTTGTTTCCTCTATTTTATATTGTAGACTTTTTATATAATTTTGGAAGGGTCATATGTGTTTATAACTTAGTAACACAACATATAGTTTTAATTCTACTATATACAATACACATTTGATATAGAGTTATTAAAAAATTACAATTCTGGACTCCAATTTCAACAATATGATTCTTACCTTTAAAAAAATATAAGGGAGGGGTGAACAAGAAGTCATCCTTAGAATTTTAGTGAAAAAGACGAAAATATCTTATATGACATCTCTGAAGTTGACAACAGAATAAAAATTAAAATTTCCCATCCGTTTTAAACCTCCCGTCCCCAAGGATTCTTATACTGAAGGACACAATAAAAGTTTTGTTCAATAGTATTGAGAACATGACGTTTTGTGTATGTCAAATATTTGGAAAACCGTAGGTAGTTATTTTATGAACCAAAAGACGCTACGGTGACTTAAGTTAGTTGTAGGTAAGTAAATAAATTATTGATGAAGGACTCATACTAAGATCGTGACGCCCACGAGGTACCCCTTTATTTTCCTTGACATTCTGTAGTGAGATTCGAGTTGTTGTACCGTTAGAACAACCCCTCCCTCTAAATGTCTCGATTTCCTTTTGATTATTATCTTGTGTCAAATCCTAATTTGTTATTCCCATTTTTATTTATTTAGTGGTTTACGATTTATTTACGGTTTACTTTGTTATTTTCATTGAGACTCAAAGTTTTTCGTATTTAGTGACATCTGACTTTCCCAGTCTCTCCGAAGGACTACTCTACCTTGACCTCGTAAACTTGAGTCCCTCCTGTATCCGTTCCGACTCATCTTTCCTGAGGACTTTCACTTTCACAATCAAGGAGTCAGTACAGACTGAGAAACGTCGGGGTACCTTACATCGAGCGGTCCGAGAAGACAGATACCTTAAGAGGTCCGTTCTTATGACCTCGCCTATCGGTAAGGGAAGAGATCCTCTAGAAGGGTTGGGTCACTAGTTGGGTGTGACGTCCGTCTAAGAAATGACAGACTCGGTGATCCCTTCGAGTTTATTTCCCGATTTTTTCCTCGACTGAGACTGACACTACGTTGGTGGTCCAACCAACCACGGGGGTAGTCTGTTCACTGGGAATCTCACTGAACTGATTAACGCGTTTGACTGGTCAATACAGTCGGATTCACTCTTAGGGTCCATCTGTGTCTGCCTCGTGTCCGAACTACATTCCATTTAGTTATGATCAAAAAGTTTGTGTTCAGACTCTTTAATTTGCAGGTCTCCGTTTATCTGGGTTTCTTACCATCTCGACCTCCGCGACTCTCCCCTCAACTCCGGCTCAATGTAGTAAATTTTCCTTAACTTCGTAGTCGGTCCACCAGGAATTTGTCACGTAATAAATTTATTACGTAGAATTTGGTTTACTGACATGAACAGTGAATTTCACGGAAAATGAACTTCCTTTTATAAGACAAAGTAATCGAACAGAAACAAAAAAGAAGAAGGTTATAATCGGTTATACAACTTTTAAGGACGACCGAAAACTCCTTTTCCAGTGTCGAGTTATGTTCGATCCTTTTTCCTCCACTGACGATCTCGGTTCTCTAGACTCAAGAACTGGACCAAAACGGTACCCGCGGGAAACTTTATACTCTAGACAGTGAAAGACCTAAACGAAATATGGGGTGTTCTACCACTGTTGTACCTGGCGAAATCGATAGAAGGTCCCAATAAACCCAAACTTCATTCTATTTAAACTTCATTTAAAAAATTACACAACTCCTGGATGAAGATTAGTTCAGGAAAATGTAAGAAATACAGTAAATTACGACTTCTTGCTCTCAGGTGGAATTTGTACTGATCGGGATGAGTATCTATTCGTTTGATGTTTAACCTTTCCAACTTACTAAGCACGTTTCGGAGTATCGGTAACGTTGGCGCTAAGAGGGTTGAAATGACCAGTGAGAAGGGAAATTGGGTTTCCTGTGTCAAACTCGGGTGTGTCGTACGGTGTGTCGACCCTTAAGGAGAACAAGGTTCTTCTAGACTCTGCCTTACCACTTTCCACTTAACGACTTTCTTCCTGACTCTGTCAGGAACTCCACCCTAACAGAAGTGTGACTTGACAGACTACTACGATGTCATCTTTTACCCCCACCCAAAGATCCGAACTGTACCTCACGGAGGTCCTACCCGATGTTGATGGAAAAAATTTAAGGGGTTATACAAGTGGTCGAGTCGAACTTTGTGGGTACAATCTTAACAGGGGACTGAGTCCCTATGGACCGGCCCTCCAGAATGGAAGTAAGACACCATGATTTTTCTAAGAGAATTTTCGTCAACGAAGTCGAAATCGACGTCTCAGAAGGGTCCACCGAGTCACTACTTCTTGGACGGACGGTTACGTCCTCTGTATTCTCTGCACCCAAGTTAAGGACCTAGGGTACCTGTCTCCTCAGGCCACTTGATGCCAGGTGCCCTAGTGTCTTCCAGTCTATGCTGAATCGCTGATTTTGCTGTTGCTGAAACCGACGTACAATCCAGTCGACTCCTCGAAATTCTTATTAGGGTCACGGGGTCTGGTGTTGGATATAGTTCCTGTAGTCTCAGAGGTCACTATCCTTTACCCTTATTTATAAAACTGTCCGGGACTTACGTCGGTTCAAAATCTTAGTGACTCGGTCTCTTGTCTTCTTCCGAGAGGGGTTCCCGTTTGGACTCGAAGATCACAAAATACTAGGTCTAAGGGGTCTTGTCCCTCTTCAACGAGACCGTGGTAGAGGTAATCATGTAAACTAATAAACGAACAAAGACAGTATAATCGTTCACCTCTCAACGTCAGGGTCCCGAGATAGGAACCCAGAAGAATGAGATTCTACAGTGACAATGGAAATTTTTGATTATGTATCGGAGAACATAACAACAACAATAATAAGTTGAAGCTTCAGGATAGACTGAGAAGCAGTACGTGACGTCATGAGGTCCGAAGAGACAAGAGGTGGCAGAGGGTCTCAAACGGGTTTAAGTCCTGGTAGCTCAGTTACCACGATAGATTGACAGAGTAAGAGACGATGGGGGATAGGAAAACGAAAGTCAGAAAGGGTCGTAGTCCCAGAAAAGGTTACTCAACCGAAAAACGTAGTCCACCGGGTACATAACCTCTAAGTCGAAGTCGGAGTCAGGAAGGTTACTTATAAGTCCTGACTTATAAAGGAAATCCTAACTGACCAAACTAGAGGAACGAAAAGTTCCCTGGGAGTTCTCAGTAGAGGTCGTAGTATCAAGTTTCCGTAGTTAAGAAACCACAAGTCTGAAGAAATACCAGGTTAAGAGTGTAGGAATGTACTGGTGACCTTTTTGGTATCGAAACTGATCTGCCTGGAAACAGCCGTTTCACTACACAAGTTAAGCCAAGTCCAGTCAAGTCAGCGAGTCAGCACAGACTGAGAAACACTGGGGTACTTAGCGTCGTGTGGTCCGGAGGGACAGGTAGTGGTAGAGGGCCTCAAGTGGGTCTGAGTGCAGGTAGTTCAGTCACTACGGTAGGTCGGTAGAGTAGGAGACAACAGGGGAAGAGGAGGACGAGGGTTAGGGAGGGTCGTAGTCTCAGAAAAGGTTACTCAGTTGAGAAGCGTACTCCACCGGTTTCATGACCTCGAAGTCGCAGTCGTAGTAAGGAAGGTTTCTTTAGGGTCCGAACTAGAGGAAGTCTTACCTGACCAACCTAGAGGAACGTCAGGTTCCCTGAGAGTTCTCAGAAGAGGTTGTGGTGTCAAGTTTTCGTAGTTAAGAAACCTCGAGTCGGAAGAAGTGTCAGGTTCATAGTGTTGGTATGTACTGGTGTCCTTTTTGGTATCGGAACTGATCTGCCTGGAATCAGTCGTTTCATTACAGAGACGAAAACTTATATGATAGATCCAACCAGTATTGAAAAGAAGATTCCTCATTCGTAGAAAATTAAAGTACCGACGTCAGTCGTAGACGTTACTAAAACCTCGGGGGTTTTTATTTCAGACTGTGACAAAGGTGACAAAGGGGTAGATAAAGCGTACTTCACTACCCTGACCTACGGTACTAGAAGCAATCGGATCGTAAAATACTAGTAGGTGACCCGAATAAGAGTTTCGACCGAGAAGTCTACGGTAAGTTCCCAGTTTACAACTAACAAATTTTCAAATAAGAATAATTTATAAACCACCACTAGTCAGAAAGACCGATAACACTACCTTAAGTCGTGTCCTTCCTGGTAAGTCCGTTCCACAGGGGATCTACACCCATTTAGATTTCTCATTACGTAGGTACCTATCTTTAAATTTAAATGTTTCACTACGATCAAAAGATGCGAAACCGTAAAGAAAAGAGAAGAGAGAGGTCCCAGACACACCCTGAGAGTGTCAGGTCTGAACTTCGAAGGACCCGACTGTGACAGTCCTGTGTCCCACCCAGAAGGACGCACAAGTCTTATTTCTGTCCTTCGACCCTCCCCTCGACCTTTCAAGGTCAGGGGTGTGAGAGGACAGGAGAGGGGAAGACGACACCCCTGAGACCTCGAAGTCACCCGTCCTCTTAGTGTTTCCCTCTACCCCCCTCGAATATTTTGTCTCTAAAGGTCCAGGATGGGAACCTAAGTCACAAACGCCCTTCCCGAGTCTCCTTGGGGGGGGGGGAAAAAAAGGGGTCTTCGAGGGACTCACTAAGACCTTGTCTGACAGGATTCTTTGAGACAACCGGGATACGGGAAGAACCTTCGGATCGGAAACACGATAAATAACGGTAGTTGGACGTAACAGGAAACTTTTACGTTTACACTACCCTGGCCCGTCAACCGATTCGAGGAAACACGACACACGACTACACGATCCTTCCCGTCACCCTCTCAGAGGTCTACACAAATAGGTCGCTGGTTTCCTTTCATCTTAGCCGGTCACACTGCCACCCCCTGCTCCCAACGCTTAGGTCCCGTTCCAACATCTTCTCCCTTAACCGAAGGCTTTCTGTTTGCACTCCCTGCTCACTGGGTGTACCGGTTTCCCTCGAGACTGTCAGAGGACTGTACGGACTTTTTTTTTTTTTTTAAGTTCGTTGCATGTTTCGTTTTTGACATTTTTCACTTTTACTTTTTGAAGAGGGAGTAAGATGACAAGACTTTATTAGTGAAATCAAAACACACATCGGAAGGTCTGTTATTACATTATGTTTACTGTATATAAAAATATTTTTGTTTTGTTTATGTGTATGAGAAGGTGTTAAACAATAGAAAAAGACAAATCGTTACATAGGACCTATAGTAAGGGACAGTGGGACAGTGCGATAGATGTAGAAAGGACACTATCGGAAGTAATACACCTACGTCGATTTACATAGGTCAGAGGAAGACCACCTGTAATTCAAACAAAGGTCAAAAAGGAATAAAGTCTATTACTACGTTACTTGTAGAAACTGAGTTGTGACAAATGAGTGTATTCTTAAAGGGTAGTCACCGGGACAACCCAGAAATATACTGAGTTTAAACAAAAGTTCAAACTACCTATTGTCCGGGTGGTTTTTCTGACATAGTCAAATATGGGGGATGAGTCTAACGTATAAATAGTTGTTAAAAATAACGCTCAGAAACTTTGTAAAATAATTGACTTATTCTCTTTTTTTTAGTGAGCCACGCTAAAGGTAACGAGTCGATTCAACATCCGGAAAAGAACATAAATAATCAAGGACCCAAGGACAAAAATACTCGATTGACAAATATAAAAGATGGGTCTCAGTTCCGAGTGGAGACAAAAGTGTGCAACACGAAAGAATAAAAGTGATAACGTAGACACCCGTTTCTCATTTATGAAAAACACAACTTTTCTCATTTTCAGTACCCCTTCCACTCCCCGTTCCCTCGGGAAAAGGTGAATTAGTTCTATAGTCCCTGAAGGGACCTTCAGGTCACCCTTTCTTAGGTGCACGGTTACGTCCCCTGTACCCAAGTCAGGGACTACACCTTTCTAAGGTGTACGCTCCCTTGTCGATCCAGACACGTGGTGTTGATGACTCCGAAGCGAGATCTTGGGTGCGAGGTGTTGGTCTCTTCGGAGACGCAACTCTTTAGACGTGTGGTGTTGATCTCTCATCGGAGACGAGCGTGACGTTCATCTCTTTTGGACACGCGTCATTGTCTCCGGGTCTCGTCTCGTGTTAGTCTTGGTTGTCGAGTCATAAATTTTTCGTGACAAATATAATGAATTCCACATTCCGGCAATTCTTGGTCTCCTCGTAGAATATAAGACGTCTCGCGTCACTACGGTCTTTAATGTCAGATTACTCACAAACAACTTGCTTACCTGCCTATCTAGGTCTGTATTCGGTGTACGGTCCGTACTCCTTCGTTTCTATGCTTTGTAGTGGGACGAAAGACTTTAAGACTTCTAAACAACCCTGATACGTACACATTCCACGATTCATTCTACTACTTTTGTTATGTTTTTCCCTACTCTAAAAAGGACATGAACTTCTAGAATCGAGATCCCCCGTTGTCTACGTATTTATCAAAGTTACCTCATCTGGCTCTTCTCTCTAAATTTATTACCCAGTGTCTTCGTGTTCAAATTCCTACTCTTTCTCAAACGACTCACTTCTTTACATGTTTTCATAATTATCGTCCTTTAATCGTCCTTTATCGTCCCACACATACATCCTTTAGTTGATAGCATCCGAAGGGTCTTAGAAATCCCGGACTCTGGGCAACTCAGGTCTACCCGTCCGTCCAGTATTAGGTAGTGTAACACCAGGTGTGACTCGGGGATCTCCCAAACCTCGTTTCCGACCACACTGGGATATCCGGAACATCTACCGAGTGTGGTCGTGACCTTCCTCCCACCTGAACTGCCGTTCCGCCCACCGACCGGTTCCACCTCACGTTAATCCTTATAAGATATCGACAAGTCCGTCCACCGTTACGTTGACACCGATACATTTACTTTTCACCTCTCTAAACTCTCATCCCTAAACCACTGATTAACCTAGACCCTATTACCTCCTTAATTTGTTTTTATACCCGAACCAAAGACCAAGCCCACTGACCTGTCTACTACTACAGTGGTCGCCCCTTTCTTTTATGTCCTATTCCTCTCCGAACCCCCTTCTAATAAACACACCACAAAACCTTTACAACTGAAATTCCTTTGACCCTGCGGGTACCCTAAATACGTCGTGTCAATGTACAATCGTGCTCCGACAGTCCCTACTCTATTTTCGTCTCTCGAGTCTAGACCCTTATTTACTTCCTTGGGACCTACCTATCCTACCCATCGGAACCCCAAGTGTGATCTCTGGAAGTACTGGAAGTGGGTACTAAGTGGGTATTACTCCGTAGTGAGGACCTTCAAGTAACAGGGAGACTGTCGGGTAGTGTGACGTCTAGATTTCACTTAAACCAAGGTCTAGGAACTTCGAGAAAAGGAAAGATTTTTCTCACCTCCTTCGAATCACCGAGTAAGAAACGACAACTTTCTCTCACTCGACGAGTACCTAGGAACAAGTTCAAAGGAAGGAGTCTCGAGTTAAGACGTCGGGTCGTCGTCCAACGAGGACCACTTTCCTTTTAACCCCAAGAGAAAAAAACACTCTTCTACCCGAGGGAACTCATTGTTCTAACCTTTACCTACCGGAAATCGGGAGCGGACAGTTGACATAGGTGTACTTAATTAAAGAACAACTTATAAACGATCAAACTTACTGGGTCTCGGACTGAAGTCCCCTCTGTAACATGCCCTACTTCTGTAGTTTCATGTGGTCTCTCAAGGTCCCCGGTCACGACAGAGCCCGTGAGACGTCACGTCCGTTAAACGTGCTGGATAGAATGGACAGACCTAGACTCAAAGGACTAGTACAATTTTGTCCCTATTATTCTTTTCATGGATAAGATGAAAAGGACTGACGACCACACTATTTTATTCTTTACGAAAACCTCCTGGGTACGTTTACAATAGTGACAAACTGCTACGGACTCCCTGTCGGTCGTGACTCATCCAGAGATAGGTGTCAGTAGTTTATTTGACGTCCTTGATGTGAGTAAGTAAACGAGGAATTAGTTAAGTAAATGAGTTGTTTATGGTAACCTCATGGACAAGAGACACTCCGAGACACGAGTAACGACCACTTTTCTTCTCTTACTTGTGGTACGCTTCTATACCTATTGTAAGTCATATTCTTCGGTTAGACTTTTCCGACGACATATAACACTCTAAGGTAGATGTACTGGAAAGACCTTTTACTTTTTACTACCTCTGTCAGTTTTCTAGGTCTCCGAGTCCTCCTCCCTCCCTACCTATCCGCCTCGTGTCTCCTACGAATCCCGTTACTCTGCTAAGATATACTATAATGTCACCACCTATGTACAGAAGTATATGAACAAATTTGGTTATCTTACATGGTGTGGTCCTTACGTGGGATTACCGTCGATACCCGAGACCCACTATTGCTACTAAGTGCATCACAGAGACTAACATTGTTTACGTCACGAGACCGTGACTTACGACTGTCACCCCTTCCGACACACACTCGACCCCGTCCCTTGTATACCTTTGAGATATGAATCACGAGTCAAAAAATCACTTGTATTTTCACAAAAAATTTTCAGTCAAGTCGGTGAGTCAACACAAACTGAGAAACACTGGGGCACCTGACGTCGTGCGGTACGAAGGGACAGGTAGTGGTTGAGGGTCTCGGATGAGTTCGAGTACGGTAGGTTTGTAGAGTAGGAGACAGTAGGGGAAGAGGAGGACGGTAGTTATAAAGGGTCGTAGTCCCAGAAAAGGTTTCTCAGTCAAGAAGTGTAGTCCACCGGTTTCATAACCTCAAAGTCGAGGTCGTAGTCAGGAAGGTTACTTATAAGTCCTAACTAAAGAAAATCCTACCTGACCAACCTAGAGGAACACCAGGTTTCCTGAGAGTTCTCAGAAGAGGTTGTGGTGTCGGGTTTTCGTAGTTAAGAAACCACGAGTCGAAAGAAATATCAGGTTGAAAGTGTAGGTATGTACTGATTACCTTTTTGGTATCGGAACTGATCTGCCTGAAAACAACCGTTTCATAATAGAGACGTAAAATTATACGACAGATCCGGCTAGTATTGAAAAGAAGGTTCCTCGTTCGTAGAAAATTAAAGTACTGACGTCAGTGGTAGACGTCACTAATACCTCGGGGGGTTTTATTTCAGACAGTGACAAAGGTAACAAAAGGGTAGATAAACGTTTGTCTAGAAGTTTACAGTCGTTTACTCTCGACACCTATATACACGTGTCACACTCGTTCAAAGAAGGAAAATATAACAAGACTATAAAACAGAAGTAGTCACTGTCCACGCACGTCTCCCAGTCATGACAAGTAATACGTCTGTCTTGGGGGAAACCGGAATAAGTGGCGTCCCATTTACTAGTGGGTCACCACTCGTCGAGGCGGACGGTCCTCGGAGGGTCCTACCCCCACTCCCCACGACTCGCCAAAGTCGTAGGTGAACCGACGTAGGTGTGGTAGGGACTCTGGTCTACCTTCCTCGTCTCCTCAACCGGAACTGACCACTTGTACCGGTCTGGTAAAACCACACCGACAAAACGTAGGGAGACGGGAAATTAAACTACTGAAGGGTACCCCTCGACCCACGCCACTCCTTCTGTCTTCAATCCAGTCGTAAACAGGGAAACCCGGGATTTGTAACTCTCCGAGTCAATTCCCGTTATTCAGACCACAGATCACTACATTATTGGGACACGACACAACTACCTCCTGGTCACTAACCCAGGTATAAGTCGAGACAAATGAGTCTCTGAACTAAAATACTCTCCTTCTTCATTGTTACCAACTCAAATGTTCTAAGGTTTTCTCGTTCCATTTTTTTTTGTTTTTTTGTTTTTTTGGGTCTTACTCAAAGTGACATTAATATAGTTAAAGTTACGTAAAAAATTTTTGTATCTTAGTCAGTCTATTTTATAGTCGGAAATCTTCACCCGAATGGTAGAAGGGGTACCATACGTATGCACGTACGATTCAGGGAAGCTAACACTGACGTTTTAGCTTCAGACGTTGGGATGTCTGATATCGGGCGGTCCGAAGAGACAGGTACTCTAAGAGGTCCGTTCTTATGACCTCATCCAACGGTACAGGAGGAGGTTCCCTAGAGACTCTGGGTCCCTAGCTTGGGCACAGAGAATATGGAGAAAGGAACCGTGAACCTAAGAAATGGTGATCCCGGTGGACTCTTCGGGTGATCGGATCATATCTACGTCGGTCACTCGTCTTGGTTCATCCTCCCTAGAACTCCACTTTTTACCTATAACGTTTCCTCAGAATTTAAATACAGACAGAAAGTATATCTCGACATAAAGTTTGGAAAGGTTTCATATAAATTGACTCCTTTAATACGTAGAAATGTCTCGTTATGTCTGTCACTAACCGACGTTTAAGATATATCTCAGTTACCTTGACAGTAATAAAGAAGTACGATCTTGAAACATGACTTACTTTTAGAGACCCGTCTCAAAGATGACGTTCCGTAACTTTAATGTTACCAACGTATTACATCAATGATCCTTTTCTATTTTTACACTGGGATGGTATAATGTGTCCCCTATCGTACCTCTTAAAGCTCGATCTGGAAGTCAAGGAGTTGTAATTTACGAAACAAGAGAGATGGAGTCCCGGGAGTGTGTAAGACAAGGAAAGAGAGAAGGGAAGTCAGAAGTGTACTGACCAGGGAAAAATAGTTAGTGTAGACCCGAATTTACAGTGGAGGGTATCTCCGGATGGAGTCCCTGTGGAATGTTTTCTCTGAGGGAATAAGGAGTGACACTAAGAAGTCGTAACATTGGGTTTATTATAACTAGTAAAAAATATTGATATGTGGATAAATAACAAATATACAAATAAGATAAAGGGTGGTACTTAACCTTCTGGGTCGTGCGCTCCCGATACTAGTTGACAAGACAAGGGGTTCCATGTAGGTCACAAAGGTTCTCATAAACCACAAATTATTCGTCAGGTATCTATTTCCTGGCACTTGTACTTCATTGGGACCGACACTGATAAAGTTACCTTCTCCTGCGTAAATACTTAGTTGACCATTTCTAAGTTCACGACAGACCAGTGTTTTTACATCCCTTACTCGTAGAAAAGAGTTATAATAGTCTAGACGAAGTTAAGATACAAGGAACCCCAGGGACCACTGAGTTGTCATTTCTTAGGTGGACGGTCACTTCTTCTGTACCCAGGCTAGGGACCCAGTCCTTCTAGAGGACCTCCTCCTTTACTGTTAGGTGAGGTCATAAGAACGGACCTTTTAGAGTGCCTGTTTCTTTGGATCGGTCATCAGTGTTTTCTCAGTCTGTGTTTGAATCGTTGACTTGTTGTTGTTGTCTGTGTAATATAGATGAGTTGATCTTCCCGACTTCTTACCCTCGTAGGGGATACGTGTGTACGTGAACACAATCCGCGACACTCAAGAGACCCTGTCTCCGACCCAGAAAAAGTTTTTAAGTAGGAGTCATAATTTCCGTCACGGACCGTGTCTTTCCGGTTGTTCCCGCATAAACGACTTAAATTGGTTTCACTCTATAAACTTCACGAAAGACAGAAGAGGGACCTTCTTCCTTTAACTTTGTTAAGTTCCATTATGAGATCCTAAAAAGACAGGTTCGAAACACCCTCATCCCAATTAGAAGGACCGTCTAATATTTTCCAACGTGTTCTAACCTCTTTTATATACTGTTTTTATCTTAATTTAGAAGGGGAGATTTATATCTAATTTCTCTTAGTGAATAATGACACGACGTCTTTATTTAAAGAAGACATGGACGAATCGACACTGGTCCATGAATACGTGTCTTTATAATACAAGATAAAGAGACTCAAGGAGTTCATCTCTTTCTCTATATGTTCCTTTATATACCCTTCTTTGTTTTATGAGTGTATGTGTATGTAAGGGTCTCAAGATCCTCTCCTTGACTGAAAATAACGACAAGGGTGAAAATTCTGTCGACTACAAACTTTATTATCACAATGAACAAGTTAGTACAGACTGAGAAACACTGAGTTATCTAATATCGGGGGTCCGAGGAGACAGGTACCCTAAAAGGTCCATTCTTATGACCTTACCCAACGGTATGGGAAGAGGTCCCCTAGAAGTGCTGGGTCCCTAGTTTGGACCTAGAGGGTTATTATGACCTCACCCAACGGTAAAGACGGAGACTCCGTAGAAGGGTTGGGTCCCTATCTCGGGTGTTGAGGACGAAGAAGACGTAACGACCGTTTCAGAAATGGACGTTTCGGTAGTCCCTTTAGGAATTTCTATTATTATCGTTGAGTAAAACTAGTTAAGACGGATAAAGGTTCTTTCTTAACTATTAAAAGGGTTATTATATGAAACGGAAAGTCTTTTATCAAGAAATACATCGAATTTCTCGACTATGCTACTGTTCCTCTGTTAGTCTGTTTCCTACTTCCGGTAGCTTGTACCCAGTCCCATTAGTGTCCCATGTTTAAGGTAAGAAATAGACCCTCGTAACGAAAAACTTACAAGATCATCGATTAGAAGTCGGAAGTGAAGATTTAACCCGTAAATGAAGGAGAAAGACAGAGACAAAGAGAGAAGGAGAGAGTACAAAGACACGTAAATTTATGTTATTATTTTATTAATTTATCACGAATCAATAACTCCAGTGATTGTCATCTGAAAACCCTCAGTTCGTCTAGACCTAAGTTTGGGGTCGAGATCTCCAAACACCAACCAAAGGACTGATTGGATACACATAGACGAAGGAGAAGAGGAATGACTATCATCGATAGAACAATTCACTTTCTAGTTCACTCTTTAACTGACTTTACATCGTGACGGAATATCTGTTTTCCCGAGAAACAGGAAACAAATACGTAGCCAGTCATACAACCAACGTAATACGTATAAGTATTTATCATAATAAATTTGAAACGTAGTCCCAGAAAAGGTTCCTCAACCACGAAACGTAGTCCACCAGTTTTATAACCTCAAAGTCGTAGTCAGGAAGGTTACTTACCCATAAAAAATAAGAACTAATGGAGAACCAGGGATAAAGAAAAAAGTCGAACACAGACACACAGAGAATGCCAAGGTCTCTGGGGTTTAGGTCAGTAAGGAATAGATTCTAGTCGGTCAGTGACTAGGATGGTAAAGTTATTCGGTAAAGATTTAGAGATAGTCGCAAAGTTAGAGCAGGTTGTTGTAGTATGAAGTGTATGAATCATTTAGGACCACCAATTCTTTTATCCGAAATTACTACCTCTCTTACCCCAGTCTCATGGTCGATACAACAAATATTAATAAATACACTGGAACCTGTTCAAGGAGTGGAGAAATTCAGAAACGAAGGAGTAAACACTTTATTCTGATTATCGTAACGGAACCCAATAATACTTCTATTTCACTCGACTATTCTCTAAATCGCAAGAGTGTGTACCAACAGAGAATCATTTACAATTGATCATAGTGACAATGTCTTAGGAAAGGACACAAAGTGGATTTTAAATCTTATTAATATTTCAGAGGTGCGTCCTTCCGGGTAAAGTGATTTCAATCGGAAACGTACTATACTTGTCTTCAGGTTTTCCTCCTCCTCCTACACTTCTTTTCTCCACGATCAACAAATAAACCCGAAGGGACCACCGAGTCCACCATTTCTTGGACAGACGTTACGTCCTCTGGGTCTAAACTAGGGACCCAACCCTTCTAGGGAACCTCTTCCCTTACCGTTGGGTGAGATCATAAGAACAGGCCTCTTAGGGTACCTGTCTCCTCGGACCGTTTGATATCAGGTAAACCAGCGTTTCTCAGTCTGTGTTGACTCGTCGATTTTCTTGTTGTGTGTCAACAAATAATTAACTAAGGTAGCTGGTAATAAATTACTCGTACATGTGACATGACCCTTATAATAGTCAAACAAACGTTCAACTATTGTTCCCCGGTAATACAAGACACCCATCACGTTTTCTCCTAAGAACAGAAGTTCCTCGAAATTAACAACACTCTTTCTGTACTGAGTTGGGAACGTCCTTAAGGTACCTCCCTATCACGTTCGCGATTCTGACAGGTAACGAGTGGATGCGACGTAAAAGAGTTTCCTAAGATCTTTCTCGTACCGTAGGGGTTTTGGGACCACCTTCCTACTCATTACTCAGTTGGTTGCCCTATTTACTGTCAACAACTGTTCTTGAGAACCGAAGTCGGGTCGGATGAGGGACCGGAGAGGGTAACGACTCGTGTCCATCCGTCTGACGACACTCCTGTTTCCAGTGGCCGTTACGCCCCGTGTGGGTTTACAATCAAATATTTCCTTGTCTTGATCCTTGGGTGGGGTAGGAGGCGTGTCGGGTTGGACACTGGAGTACGTTCACCTTCCTGAGTGGAGAGAGACCGATGTGAGTGAACCAGGAGGGTGTTTCTGTGTTATACTGACCACGAAAACCGTCGACAGTAGTTTTAGACGGTCATGGGAGTCAAACTCTAACAGGTTTTCTAGGAGACATCTCTTACATTCCTACTTTCTTTGGCTAAGGATACATTTATCGATGGAACCCGTCTTTCTCACCTAAGTTGATTTATAGTAATCCATGGATTTCCAAACTCGAACTTTGATTACTATATGGGACCGTAACCCATTCTATAACTATAGGAACATTTCTACTAGCAACAAAGTATTATTAAATTATGTGAAAATAGAATATTTATATCGATCTTCAAATATTTAACACAACTAGAAAATATTGTAAAAACCGTGGTCCCTGGTCGAAGTACCTCCTGTTAAAAAGGTACCTGGTCCCCACCTCTACCCCAAGGGACTAAAAGAACGAAACACAAATCGACCGATAAGAAAAAGATTAAAAAATTCTATCTTCAAATCTAATAACTAAACTTTGGAAATAAGAAAAGATTTTTCTTGTGAAGAGTATATTCGAAGAAGGATTCATGACTTAATGGACTTAGAGTGTTTAAAACTATCTAAGACACAAGTAAACACTCGAAGGGACCACCGTGTCACCACTTCTTGTGTGGAGGGTCACGTCCTCTGGGTCCAAGTTAAGGACCCAGCCCTTCTAGGGGACCTTCTCCTCTACCGTTCGGTGAGGTAGTGAGAACGGACCTTTTAGGGTACCCGTCTCTTCGGACCACCCGATGTCAGGCATCTCAGTGTTTCTCAGACTGGACTGTTCGTTGACGTCACAAGTAAACGTCAATCAAGTTTTATAAAAGATTAATAAAAACTCCGAATTAAAAGTTTGTAAATTCCCGAAAGGTATATAGAAGTCAAGTCAAGTCAAGTCAGCGAGTCAGCACACGTTGAGAAACGCTGGGGTACTTAGCGTCGTGCGGTTCGGAGGGACAGGTAGTGGTTGAGGGCCTCAAGTGAGTTTGAGTCCAGGTAGTCATAACCAGATTACCTAATAAAATACCGGTCTCTTATATACACCATTCTAAAGTAAGAAAAAATTTTCTAATTCCAAACAAAACATTGGGTCTTATACCAGATAATCCCACTGACAGGGTACACATGAACGTTTACCGCACATAAGACAACACACCCTTACAAATAATCCAGTTTAACAACCTATCACAATGAGAACACAGAAGATATGAGAACGACTGAAGAACAGAAGAAGACGATAGTCAAAGATTGTCTCCTCCCAAAATCAGAGGTCACGTTAACGTACAAACAGAAAAAGGAGAAAGTCAAAATAGTGAAAACGAAATACATAGAACTTCGAGACAATAATCCATGTATGTGTGAATCCCAACAATATCGAAAACTACTGAACTGAGAAAATAGTAATACATTATAAGGAGAAATAGGTACTACTCAAAGAAAAAGACCTCAGATAATACAAACCACAAGTATACCACTGAAAGAAAACTAATCGTCAACGTACCATAAAAAAAGGGTAGACGAATGTAAACTTCACTCTAAGACACTGTCGTGTATCAATCTAGAACCAACCGAACAAAAATTAGGTTAGGTTTTTAGAGGTCGAAAATTTTCATAAATAAATAAACCGACACAACAGTTCAAAATCAACGTCGTATACCCTAGAAAGAACCCAGTACACCCTAGAAAGGAACGTCACATGTCTAAGAGATCAACACCACACACCCGGGGTCCCAGATACACGACGGTATGTACACGGGTCGACGGACACCGTGTACCCTAGGAAGGTCTGGTTCCTAGGTTGGGTATAGGGGACTGAACGTTCCGTCTGAGAATTGGAGACCTGGTGGTCCCTTTAGGGGCTAGAGGTTGAAAATCAACGCAAATCTGGTAAATAATTAAAAAAAAATTAAAAAAAAAAGTTTGAAGGGATTGAAATAAAACTTAAGTTCAAAAAAAAAATTTAAAATAAATAAAAAATAAAAAATTTAAATTTTTAGAAATTAAGAATGTACGCAATTTAAATTCATAACTTTACCAATCTAAATTCGCACGGTAACCTACGAACCAAAAGACAAACGAAAGAAAAAGAAAGGAGAATCTAATAAACTCATAAAGAACGGTAATGTGAAATTGAATGTATAAAAAAATTTTGGTATAGAGAAGCACATGTAAAATATCGACAACAAATCCTCACCAATGGTATACGTATGGACTGAAAAGAATTAGACGAATCTCAAGTATCAAACGGTGAAGTTCACTACATATCTCTATAATGTCGATATATTTAAGGAAACGGAAGTGCAAATACAGTATATTAACGTATGCTTATATAACTCTTGGGTCAGTCTATTTTGAAAAATAAAGTTGTTAGTATGTTTTTATACTCACAATGTGTCTACACGTGTAGTAGGAAAGTAACCCCGGTAAGAGTAGAAGTAACACAATGAGGTCAAAATCATAAGCACGACGATTTCACTCGTAACTTATACAAAAACTTCACGAACGGATTATTACTAAATAGGTTTTGAACGTTGTTCAAACACTTTGATACTAATGATCTTCATGTCAGATATACCAGTCTCTTCATGAAAAGAGACTTCTTTCAATCTTAACGGATTGGTTAATATGAAATTACATTTTCCCATCAGTAAAATAATTTTTTTTTTTTCTTCAGAAAAATAACACTTTACTTCGTCTTACACCTCAATTTTTGATCTTTATCCGGTCTTCATAAAATATTGGTCTCTTCTTAAAAAAAAATTAATTTACTTTCAAATATTATAGTTTTGATAGTCAATAGATGTCCCTACAGGTATACCCTCCATAGATCTTTAATTTTCCCTTAACAAGGTGAAAAGTCATCCACCATCTATAAACCTCTTCTACTTTATTTTCGATTGAGAGTCTGAAGGAACCACCAGGTCACCTTTTCTTAAGCGGACGGTTACGTCCCCCTGTGTTCAAACTAGGGACCGGGCTCTTCCAGGGTGGACAGAGCCCCGTTGATTCGGGCACCCAGTGTTGAAGACTCGGGTGCACGACGTTGATGACTCCGGGTATCCGGATGTCGGACACGAGACGTTGTTCTCTTCGGTGGTGTTACTCGTCGAGTTCGTCGCGTTCCTTCTCATTGAGGGCGAGTGTCGATCTCCTTCGGACACACGTCGTTGTTTCTGGGTCACGTCGGTTTTTATTTTATTCATTTCTTACAAAAAAAAATTTTTTTTAGATTGAGACGATCCAAACCCTAATCCCCCTTTATCTCCAGTATGGTGTATAATAATTCGAGTATCGGTTCTTTTATTAGTGTACACATTTCGTAGAAGTGAGTCCTTTTTATTTTTATTTTTCGGGAGTTTCCGTGAAACCGTATTTTACAGTAAATGGAGACAGTTAATGATAACGTTTATAACAGGTGCCAGGTCTTGTCCCTTCACTACTCAGACACGCCGTGCGTCACTTCCATCGGCAGAGGGAGACATTGGAACAGAAAGGGTCTCATACGTCAGTGACCGAACCTTACGTGTCGACACTTCCACTGTCGATTTCCGAAGTCACTACATTCGGACTTTGGCCCCTCCTGTCGTTAATTCGGAGTGGAACTAATTCGACGTCCCATGGTACTCCCAACGTTCAGCCCGACCGCTGACAAAGGAAACCACTCGTCCTCTGTAAACGTGAACCTCAAATACCCCTTTGTTGGACAGTATTTACCACCAGTCCTGTGGAACGGTAGAAGAGACGGCTAGTCTACGGACGGTAAGTCCTTCAACGAAGACGAGATACTCGAGAAAGAAAGACCGGTGAGGTTACTACTACTTATTAGAGAGCCGTTCGACTGAATGTATCGGGAAAGTAGATGGGTTAAGCACACCGTCAGACTCAAAAAGAAATGTACCCGTATAATAGGACTTTGTCTAAAATTAGAGGTAATTCTGGTCGTGTCACGGAAACAAAGGGTTTCACGGAATGGGTCACACATGCTTCAAACTCTCTCCACTACTCTTATCAACTCGGACTAAGGTAGCAAAGGATCGACTTACTGATCCCCGTTTAATGAATTTATAATTATTTATACGGAGTCAAAAGGGTGAACATTTTAACCCTGTTATTGTGATAGATATTTCTACTTTATTCAATTCGGTACATCTCATAAATCGTAAAAAACGGACCATGGATTATTCATGATAATGAATAAAAATAATTCACTAATTAAAAAAAGGATCTTTCAGTACCTTGTTTATACATAAATATTCAGTCCGTCCTGTCTCGTGTCTATCCAAGTCGATCTTTTCCGTTTCTTGTGTTTGTCTTCAACTGGTCTAAGGTCTATATTTTCTGAATCGTGGACAAAAATTTTCTTTGTCTCCTACCCTTACATTTAACCATGTCGACGTAACCTTTTGGGCGACCGTCGCGACTAAGCTCTTCTTGTAAGATTACGAGATCTTTGTTCGTTATGGTGAGGACTCATATGTCGGTTGTTTTTCAAAGGTACATAACACTTTCCTACAAACTATCTTACAAGTATCATCGGGGTACCTTCAGTAATTGACTTTCGATACGTTTATAGGTAGTCTCCCTCTTACCTATTTATTGAACACCGTTGTTTTTACCCACCAAAGGTTGATGTGTGACGTCCTACCTATTTGGAGTGGTTACGTCACCACTTGTGTTTCCTTCGGTCTGTGGTTCCTCACATATGATACGAACAACATTCTAAGGTCCGTTTTGATTGGACACGACAATAATGTCCAGCCCTATTACTCAATTGGGGTCCACCCACTGTCGACACTCTCCCTCCTCTCGATCTTTCCTCTCTGGTCCTACTCGAAGACCCACTCGTCGATTGTAAAATGGAGAAAGAGACCACGTCCACAGTACCTACTCAAGTCTGACACTTTTATATAACTTGACAGGTGAATACTATACGTATAAAAAGATATCCGTATAAGTCAAGTCAAGTCAGCGAGTCAACACAGCCTGAGACACTGGGGTACCTGACGTCGTGAGGTCCGAAGGGACAGGTAGTGGTTGAGGACCTCGAATGAGTTTGAGTACGGGTAGCTCAACCACTACGGTAGGTTGATAGAGCAGGAGACAGTAGGGGAAGAGGAGGACGGAAGTTAGAAAGGATCGTAGTCCCAGAAAAAGTCACTCAGTCAAGAAACGTAGTGGACCGGTTTCATATACCTGTCATATCAGGTACCTTAAGAGGTCCGGTCTTATGACCTCACCCATCGCAAAGGGAAGAAGTCCCTAGAAGGGTTGGACTCCTAGCTTGGGTCCAGAGGACGTAACGTCCTCCTAAGAAATGGTCGACTCGGTGTTCCCTTCGGATATACCCATAATATACGGTAATTTTTTCCTCTTGTCTTTATTTTATTTTTATCTTTTTGGTTTTTTTTTTTTTTTTTTTTTCCTCTTTCGGTTTCTTATTTTGTTTTGCTTTCTTCCCCTTTCGTTTTGTCGGGTCTCCAATTTCCTGTGCCTAGGACTGGACCGACCGAGCGGAGAGATGGAATGTGTCGTGGGACTGGAAGGGACGGAGGAGGAGAGGGTCGGGATGAGATTGGATAGGTCGTGCTCCTACCGTTTACGTCAAAAGTCCCAGGAAGGCAAGAGAAGGGCCGAGGGGTATCGAGGAGGGCCGAGACTCGTAGGGATTCCGTCCTTCCCCCAAAGGATCACCTTTCCCGACCATCCTCTCAATTGAACCTCCTCGACTACGAAGCAATTTACTTGGCATCCCGAATTTCGGTAGAGAAAAAGACAGAGTAGGAGGGGGCGGAGGAGAGTGTGAAGGAGGGGGAAATAGAAAGGGTCTTGTAGGAGGATAGGGCCGCCACCACATCGCCGCGACCAGGCGCCGCGCGGGCGCCCCGGGCCCTACGCCCCGCCCCCGGCGCGAGCGGGCCTCGGGGAGGGCGGGCGGCCCAACTGGGGCGGGGCGCCGCGGCCGATAAAACCCGCGCCCGCCGCCGGCGTCCTAGCGGCGGGCCGCGCCTAGGACACTGTGGAGGGTCGCGCGCGTGAACAACGAGGGCCCTGGACGGCGGGTAGGAGCTCGGGTGGAACAGGCGGAGCAGGAGACGGGAGAGGACCGAAGAGAGAAAGGCACGCTAGCGGGCCTTGTAGCTAGGGAGTCCGTGACGACAGTGGCCGACCCCTTTATCTAATTTCTTTGATCTTTTTATTTGCGGGAGGCATCCGGGGGGGGGCGGAAGGGGCCCGTCGTCGTCGTCGTCGTCGTCGCCGTCCTCGCGACCGGGCCCGCGGCGTCTCCACCGCGGAGGGGCCGGGCCCTGCGACCGGGGCCCGCGGCTGCCGTACTGCCTGCGCCGCTGCCGATTGCCCCTGCTGGCCCTGGGGCTCTAGCTCGAGAAGCACTTCCATCCAGCCGCAGGGTCGCGGCGGCGTGGACGACGCGGAGGTCGGCCCTAGCTCCGAGTGCACGGGGCCGCGGCTCGCGAGACCCTGCGGGCTGGAAGGGGTCCCTCGCGTCGGATCGGGACCGCCAGGGACCCCACCGGAAAGACGTTTGGGCTCGGAGCGAAGCCCCGAGGGCCCGCCCTACCTCAGTCCACGTAAGACCGTCCACCGACAGAAGAGGCTCTCAAACAGTTTGGACGGCGTCCTGGCCGCCAGTGGGACGGATCCGCGCTAAAACCAAACAGGACTTCCCCGTAGAAGCCCACGTCCCACTCCCGTCCTTGGACCGACCTGGGTACTGCTAAAGAAGATTTTTCCGCCCCCCTTCCTTCTCCCCCTTTTCTTTCGTAATGATTATTATACTAGAAACCGTTTCATCTTTATTGTAAAGAATTTTGGAGGAAGGAGAGAAAATGAGATAATTTTCTTTTCGTTTTCCCTTGTTTCTACACAAGAACAAGACACTAGACGTTCCGCCTTTCGTTTGTGAGGTGAGCGGGTGTAATAATAATCACGGTATTCGCACAAAGGCGTCCCAACATAGTCCTTTACGTTTCCCACTGGACTCCGTCTGACCCTCCTCCCCCGTGCCCCGCCCCCCTTAAGTAATTCAGGGGAGCGAGGGACGCGGCTTTGTCAGATTGCAGTTTTCGACGATGAGAAGGAAACGTTGGACCTCCTCCTTCCTACTTCCGACTACGTGGCAAAGGGCCAGGAGGTCACATTATTCTTTCTTTGTAAACTATCCAGGAGGTCTTCGGCTCTTTGGACTCGCGTCTTCTCAACAGAGGTGCCGCCACGTCTCAGCGGTCCTGAACCCCCTCCCCGTCGGCGGCCGTCCGACGGACTCGCGACTCTTGAATGTGTTTTCCCCCTTTTTTTGTTTTTTTGGGTTTGTAGAATCTTACGTCAAAGGGATCTTTATATGTCCATTGACTCTTCCCTTCTCTTGAACCACGGACAAGACCGACTGAAATTTTCTGTACATATAAAGGGAAATATGTACCCCTTTACATACCTTTATATGTCCGGAAAATTTAAACAAACCAGTTTGCTAGGAATAGATGTTTGATTTATGTGTTTATCTAAAAGCGTCCTTCACATTCTAGATATACTGTGACTATCGTTGGAAAACCAGAAGCCATTAAAAATGAATAAAATAATTTTTTATTGTTTGCTCGACACTGAATAGAATGTGAACTTTTTATGAGAGTCAACCGCGTCGGATGGTGTTTCAAAACAATTTATAAAGCCGACACGAAATGTAAACCCCCCCAATAAAACGTTTTAATACGTATTTGCAATGTAAACCAAAAATCACTCTGTTGAAAGGACCTGGATAAAGAGAAGGGGGTTTACACCGAAGGTAGTGGCAGTGGGAGTAAAGCAAAGACCCTGAGGAGTCCCTTCCTAAAAGTCCGAGAGACCGTCTGGGTCCATTACTTTCTCCAGTACAGGAGGCTCTGACCCGTCACAATCTGAGTCTCGACCGGTCCCACGAGACTGGGGGTCGTAGGTCCGGACGCCAGATCCCTCGTTTATGCCTCTCGAAAGTGTCTCGTTCCTCATAACGACAAGAACTTCTTTCGATAAGATCCTGAAAGAGTCTAAGGGACCCTCGTCCATCAAAGTCACAGTTCAAGGACTTTCGATAAACTTTGTGTTTAACTGAGAAAATCTTGGTTTTCTCGGGAAACGGGACGAGGATTCACTCTTCGGGTAAGATGGGCATGGAAGACTCAAAGTCCAACCGTTGAACCTCCAAAAGAGGTAAACATATTTTTCGAGTGAATCGTCGGGGGTCACGGGTGTTCTTAAGATTTCATGGGCACAACAGTAAAAAAAAAAAAAAGAAGGATTTTCTTTCGTTAGGTACTCTCGGTCCGTCCGGAAGAACCAGTCGTGTCTTTAGTTCAACTACCTCTTGTTTTTTAGTCTATCCTTTCGAAAACTAGGGGGGTGGGGGAAAAACTCGAAGACCAATCATCACTAGTCAATGTTCCCGTTCATTTCCGATTTTTATTAACACTTTATTTCTGTGACGGGTCCGTCGGTCGGTACAGGACTATATATCTTAGTCCATAAAGGTACCAAATAGCACAGAATATCGACATCCTAAGGGTAGTCTTCTTTCCGGAACACCTTCCAGAGTCCATAGGCTCCACTAAAGACGTCCGGGTCGCTCCAACCAAAGATCCTTCGGAAGGTCCGTCCGAGAGGAGTGGGTCATTCCCAACACTACACCAGTAGAAGTTGTGAGGGAGCTTCTCTGGGTAGGGGGAGGTTTGGACCGGACAGGGGACCCTTTACACTTTCGCTTTCAATCAGTGAGTGAACACAGGCTGAGAAACACTGGGGTACCTGACATCGGGTGGTCAGAGGAGACAGGTACCTTAAGAGGTCCGTTCTTAAGACCTCACCCAACGGTAAAGGAAGAGGTCTCCTAGAAAGGTTGGGTCCCTAGTTTGGGTCCAGTGGGCGTAACACCCGTCTGAGAAGTGACTGACTCGGTGGCCCTTTCGGAAGACACACAGTAAGTTTTGGAAGTAATAGCACTCTCAAAGTTCCTGTATGTTATCTAAGATGTGGTGTAGCTAACCACTAGTAATAGACAATGGTGACGACGAATAATTAGTATGATTTGCCACCGTAAAATCCTGAATCCTTCGTGTAAGTTTATGGAATAGAGTAACCGAGGGGTCGAAGTACCTAGGTGCTCGGAACTAAGTGTCCATATTTCACTACCTTTGTTTACTGTACACCAAGGGTTCCAGGAGAACTCTATACTACGACTCTCTCGTGAAACGAGAGGGACATTGTTGGAGCCCTTGATTCCTACTACCAAGTAGGGTAAAATACCAACTTTTTGAGTCCACGAGTTTCTCGTAGGCACTTTACAAGTCTTCATCTATCGTCATTTATTGTAAGTCTAGGTCGGTAGTCGATCGTCAAATCTGAGATTTAAAAAAATGAGAAAGAGCTTATGGGTATACAGTCCGGAACATGGAAGAAAACGGTTCAGTCGGAAAGTTCACAAAGATTCTACTGTGAATGACCGGTGAATGCTTAGGTAAGATTACACAATCAGTGAGTCAGTACAGGTCGAGAAACACTGACATCGGGTGGTCCCTAAAACATCTGGAGGTAGGTACTCTAAAAGGTCCGTTCTTATGACCTCACCCAACGGTAAAGGTAAAGGTCAGGTAAGATTATACCAGTACCTTGCGATAGTTCCGGGGGTGGGTAGGGACGAGACATGAGGTTCAGAAAGGGAAGGTCCCTTGTAAGATTACCCCTAAAAAAAAAAAATTTCTAAATAAATAAATTAATTTTTCGAAAAAAAAAAAACCGAAACCACACAGAAACAACGACGTACTCCCGAAAGAGATCGAAACCCTCACCCCCGGTGAGAAGTAACGGTACGCTCCCGAAGAGTAACGTCCCCGAAGAGAACACCGGCTCGCGTCCGAGGTCATCAACGTCGTGCACCCGAGTCTTCAACACCAAGGGTCCGAGATCTCGTGTCCGAGTCATCAACGCTGCGTACCTAGATCGACGAGACTCCGTACACTCGTGTACCCTAGGAGGACCTGGTCCCTAACTTGACCAGAGGGGACACGACGTTCCGCCTAAGGGTCAGTGACCTGGCTGGTGGTCCCTTCGGCAGAGTACCCCTATACATTCTCTAGTAACTGGGTTGTAAAAATTAAAGAAGTAGATATTCTTCTTTCCAAACTCAGACAGTCGAGAGTAAGAGTAAAGGGTTGTTTACACTTACACCGTCTCCCCTGTCTCTTTACCCAAGTTTAGAACAGAGACGGAGAACAACCGGTTTACTGAGACTTGTTCAAGGTATTGAAGATACTTAGAGTCGTAGGGGGGAGAATTTTGTTCTCCCACTAATATTTATTTCACGGGAATAGAAAATAACAGGTTTGAGGACTCTCTCTTTCCTCCATGAAGGTTATCAATCCGACCCTGTCGTCCACAGTGGACCCCAACTACTCTTGCACACCAGTGGGACCAATACTTTTATGACAGTGGTGTCTGACCGACGCTCCTACGGTGCCCTTGTTTATCTCCTTTTGTAACACATTCAACTTTTAACGACTCTTGTGTAACTGAAGCTATTCCTATACTCAGGGCACCGTCTATCTTGGAAAGAACTAGACGTCCAGGGACTAAACGGAATCCCTTGTTATCGGACCGACGAAGGAGTGAGCGTCCCGATAAAACTCTTATTTACTCTAGTATGCGTCGACCCTGAAACTAGTGTTTCCCTCCTGTTGTCCAATCTCACCTATCTCCGTCACTCGCACCAAATGACTTTCTTTTTTCTTGTTCCTTTATTTTCGTTTTGTCTTTCACTAAACCCTTCTGTTTGTGTCCTACACGACGGCACATCAATCTAGTTCCGTAAGGAGGAAGGGATAGCTGTGGAGGTGGAAGTCAGGGACGGGATCTGGGGTCTCCATCTTTCAACGGTCTCGGTGGGTCGAACTTTGTTTACAGAGAACTCAAAGTTGTCTTTGGTCACCAAGAGTTTAAACCGATGTCTTAGATTGTTAAACCCCCTCTAAAAATTTCGAAGACTACAGTCCGACGAGGGACCAGTCAATGTAGTGTTAAAGACATCCGCCCTGGGTTTTCACCACAAAAATGGGGGTGGGGATTCGTTGAGACAACACCTCGAGAACACGTCTCGGTGACTCAGGACTAGTCTCCGTCCAGAGAGCCGTCCGTCGAAACGGTGATGACTCGAGCCACCGAAACGATCACACCTACTTACAGATCATGCAGATTGTCGGAGTCCAGTAGGATGAGTAAGAGTAGTCCTCACGACAACTGTCTTTCGAGTGTCGGTTGTCACGACGTCACTTGTCTACGACTGCCGGGTATTTCGGGAATAGACGTCCTGAGGTCTTGTCAGACACACACCCCAGCCAGATCATTTATTACTAGTTAAGTCGGGGACCCCCTTTGTCTTGCCTCCGGACGACTAACAGACTACCTTTACTGATCAGTAAAGTAAATACCTCACTAGGTCTTCCGAGACTGTCACCACGTCTCGTGTTCAGTTCAGTACCGCTGGGCACCGCACCAGTAGACTGAAGGTCTTGTCTGCCCTAGTTTAAAACAACACAATGGAGAGTCTGGGGTCGAGGGGTGACCGACGGACCAGTGGACCGGTCAGTACCCCAATAGTCCAAAACTTCAAGGAAAGTAGTGTAATACGGTGACAAAAGAGGACCAAAACGAGAAACCAGTCATTACGTTGTGCGTTTAGGTAGACGGGACGACACAGTTGCCACGTAGGAATGGACCATTGTGTAGGGACCCTCATGGCTACAGTTTCCAGCCGAGTATGTTCAGAGTCCATGGGACCGTCCACCACTGTCACTCCCAACCCCCAGACTTCTACAATTTCGGGTACCGGTCACCACAGTCGGGGACGGAGGGACGAATGGACTCGACAGAGAGACCTGACAAACCATCGAAAGAGGTGGCTCCCGTTTCTCGGGTACCCAAGTCTATTCAGTTTTCGAAAATTAAGAACCAAAGAAAACTTTAAGTCTACGACTCGGGTACCATCACCATTGTCTTCTCCGTCATCTTCTTACGTCAAAGACCACGGGGACTCCCAGTGGACGACACACTCGATCCTGTCCGACGGACTGTAGAGACCCGGTGTCAACAGAACGGACACCTTACGACTATTGCCGTTATGGACAAAGGACCCCAACGACACTCGTAACTTGCTCTACACATTAGACCCATTCCGGAGGAGACGTCCGGATCCTATCGGGTTTTTCACTCTACGGTTCGGGGATCGTGCAAGGAAGGAATTACACAGGGTCTTCAGCGACCACGTCTCTGTGTCTCGTTGCCCTCAGTCTCGTGTCACCAGTGGAGACTGCCCCGACGACGAGGTTCTCGACCTCCGGGGGTGGTTGGTGACAGACCTCCTTACATTGGGGTCCTCTCACATCTAGCGACTGGTTACCAGTCTAAGAAGGTCGAGTTCCCCACAACTAAGGGTGTGTCGAGCTCCCCGACCTGATTCTACGTAGTTTAATGACCCTCACGATGGGACCGGGGAGGGAAAAGTCGAGGTACCCCCACAATGAAGGCCCCAAAGTAGGGGAAGAACAGTGATCCAAGGTCCACCTCGGAGGGCCCGAGTAGACGTCCACGATGTTAAAACTGGGAAGTCATCCTTCCGTCGAAGACCTCAAAGTCCAGGAAATCAAGGTTCTCCTGGGGACTTTGGAGATACGTCGCAAGGGTAAACGAACGTTGGAAGTTCGAGACGGATCGGTACCGATGACAGGATCTTTTGTGTATGTGTGCATCTGTATAATGGATAGATCTGATAACCCTTTTGTATTATCTGAGAGTTATAGACCATGGAAATTTTTGAATGGGTCCTCGGTAGGGGTCAACAGAAAAAATACTTCTACGTTTCACCAATTAGTACCCAAAGGACTTCCACTCAGAGGTGGGTCCCGTAGAATCTAGACTGGGACGACCGTAAGACTCCCCAGTCGAGGTTGATGGTCCCTTCACAGACGGTCGAGGGACTCACTGTTGGATGAAACCTTTAAGTATCTAAATAAGTTCCTTACAGAATCTAGACTCTACACTTTATGAATTCCCATTTATTCTATCTATTAGACGACAGTCTTGATTTTACTTAAGAAAGACCATTTTTCGTTACCTCAATAATTGGAGACCTTTCTCCAGGGGAGACCGAGGCAATCGTGCCTCTCCAAGAAACTCAAAATAAATAACGTCACGAGTACCACGTGATCGTGGTACGTGATCCGGTGACCGTGGGTTGGAAACCCCGTATTTTTTCAGTGACGTTTCGAAGAAGTATGTCCAAACGGGTCGGGACAGGAATCCCTAAGTCTAAGTTCTCCAACCCCACTTAGGATCTGTAGAGGGGTACCGCTAGGAGTCTAAGTAGTTTCTAACTCTTGTCGACCGGGTCGAACACCCATTTATCCCAACTTGGATGGACCCCCTCCTAGGTTTCCCGTTCTCTTTCAACTGAGGGATGACGTTCATACGTAAAGAACCCTACCTCCGCCAACTCCGTTTATACGAATAAGCGTACTCAGTAGGTCCTAACTGGGATTTATTTGGTCTTTTCCCTCCTTTCCTTACGAAAACTGGAGAGAAAATTTGAACGAAGAGAAGGAGACATTAAAAAAAAAAAATACTATACCCTCACTGTTCAGTAAATTTTTCGACCCACACTTCCTTTATAATCATTCTATTTCTTACACCCCTCAATTCTCTAACTTTTGTTAGGTAGTTAGTTAATTGGTTAATTGTTTGTACAAACACCTCGGTGGATGAGACACGGTCCGAGACACTGTCGACTTTCGACCCTCCCCTCTAGTCTCTACTACCACAGAATCGTCGGGCATTTGATCTTCGACTCCTCATTTTTACGGTTGTAGTACGGTGTATGCACCATCCGTTACTTTACTCCCTACGTACACCGAGTTTACTCCAGAGGTCCAGATCAGAGCCCCTCTATCCTGGACTCAACTTGAAAGGTTTTTTATACGTATGTATATATGCAAATAAATAAATAAACCGACGCACCCCAGAATCAATACCGTACGTCCTAGAAGTAACACTATGTGCCTGAGAGATCAACACCGAGCTTCCGAATTAACAAGGTGTCGTACACCCTAGAATCAAAGGACTGGTCCCCAGTTTGGGCGTAGGGGACGTAACGTTCCACCTAAGAATCGGGGACTTGGTGGTCCCTTCAGGGACTCAACACGAGACTTCTCACTACTCCTCAGCGACTCACGGACCCTCACCCCATAAGTTCCGACCGGGGTTTGTCACCGTATCCCTTCCTGTGTCAACCTTTATTCTCTTTCTTTGTGTTACCACTCTTTCCCGAAACTTACTGTCGATTCACTAAAAACTAGGGAACACTCATTACGTCTCATTGGTCTCCCAAGATGGGTCTTATCCTCGAACTAAACCAGGGACGAAACAATCTTACGCAGGATATGACGAAACGTGTTACACCACCCTTCTGATTACTCAAGTTTCAATCTTATAGACCTAAGATCCAGGCCGACGTGATACACGACCAACACACTGAAAGAAATTCCGGTTTGAAGGAGAAGACATTCTACCCGAGTTACTAGTATTTTAGTGTCTTAAAAACTGACCCTTTTTGGAGACACCTCAGTAGACCAGGCTACGGGAGAATAGTCTATTTAAGTGACAGATTGTAAAACCCAATGTACACGAAATACCCGAATTCCTTTTCGGCACTCTTCTGTGTGCTCGACGACGAGAAAAACGGAAACGAACATACTGACACAAGTTCCACCAACACTTATTCCTCTCGGAACTCTCCGGCCCTCCTCCGAAGAGGTCACAACGAACGCCCCTCCGGTAGTACTTGGGTTCGGTCCCGATTTTCCTCCTCGTACGACCCCTTCACACTACACCGATGTCTTACTCATGTCCGGGACCTTCTTCGGACACGTTTGTGTCCTCCCTCCGAGTTCGAAATCTAAGTGCCAGTCAAGAGGAGACCTCTCCGGCCAAAGGTACAGACCTTACTACCTACGATCACCACCCGAACTGGTAATAACAGATTCAACAACATTCACCTAACTCACGTCTACTTGCTTAACTCGAAGTGCCAAGGGAACTTGAGCCTTTGGGCTTCCTAGATCCCACCTTTATCTCGGCACTCCTCACCTCGACTCTCGTCAGAAGTCCAAAATCTTGACAAGACAAACTCTACTGTCGTCCGGTCTCACCTCCCGCGTACCGGTAACCTCACGACCTTTTGCTCTCGATTCTTACTCTATTTCTAGCCTGAACTTGAACACGAAGGAAGGATGACAACTTTTTTACCCAAGGGACTTCCACCCTCGAACCCCTTCACCCATTTCCGACACGAAATCGTTTACGGGCACACTCTCCCTTTTTGCTCCGTGTCCTCCTAAATCGTTTCCACTACTGTTTCGTCTCTCCTTTATTTGTACTGTAGAGTCTGCCTCCTTTGGTGTAGTTACTACCGACATCTCCGTTCCTCCCCAATCCTTCACAGATCTTCTTAAGTCACAAGACGACCCGACACCGTTTCGGACACTTCTCTACGCCCCTCCCACCTGTCAAGCTCAACCTAGTACCCCGTTTGACTCACTAAACCCAAAAATAAATTTTACGTTTTCTAACGTACACAATTGGAGGACGAACACCCTGTTGACATAAAATTTTCTCCTTCATGAATTAAAAGACATCCACCGTACCGACGGGGGTCTCTCCATAAGAGACCTCGAGTTCCATTACAAAAGGTGAAGACAAATAGTAATAAGATGTCATTCGCCCATTCCTAGTTCATATTCTGATCTCTATTGGGTCTTTTACATCCTCCCTCACACACATCACTTACCTGAGGTTGACCCTTGGGTAATCGATCTTGTGTCTCCTTCACTTTTGGTACAGGGTCAATGATAACGAATTTTTGAGTCAAACCCTCCAACCGTACCGTTGACTATTTCTGAAGAACTGAGTCGGTTTCGAGGGGAGGGAAGGGACGGGTGGAGACGAAGGATTACGACTGTCCCTCGTCTCCCGGTCCTTTGTGTCGTCCACCCACCAACCCCCCTTCCTGTTGGAGTGGACGGAAAATAAGTAAAAGTGAAAACTCAGGAACAGTAAAATATCAGTATAGTATTTTAGATCGTAGGTGACACAGAAACAAAAAAACGGAACCTTTGGTTTCCTCGGTATACAGACACCAGGAAATAGTGTTTACGGAGTCTAAAAAGGACACCTCTATTTCCCAAGACCCGTTCCGACCTGGTGTCCTGAAACTCCTCTCTCTCTACGGTGTACCCCTCCCAGTACACTGGAGAAGAGGGTCCTCATGACATCCTCATGTCGTCTCTATACTAGACAGACTACCCTAAAGACATTCCTAGTTTATTTTAGTCTTGTACTTGAGGAAAGCATTTAATCTCGAAAGTAACAAATTGTATAACATAATAACCAGTCATACGTGAGTAGTGGAACAAGTGTCTTATCGAGTCACGCCTCAAACCACTTACTGGAGGGGAGGAGACCGGGGAAGAAGAGACACCAGGACGGGAGGTGATTCCGACGGTCTAGGAGACGACCTGAGACGTGACCTAGTTGTCTCCTTTCCTACCTCGTAGTGTCCCTTCTTACCTCCTAGGGTGCGTCTCAAACGTACCAGGGACGGATCTTCACCGGCTTAGTGAAGGTGGGTGAAACGTATCCGACCTCGCACTCACAATAGGTGACACAAAAGTCCTTTTCCACTTCATCCAAACTGTTTGTTGTTTGGGTAGAGATGGCATCTTTACTAAATAATGGAGTAAAGGATGTCGATGTAGTAGAGTAGTCGGGGATTCTACCGTAGGACAGTCGTCAGAGAGAGAGGAGGACGGGTGGTACCAACTAAGAACGACAAAAAATCAGAGATTCAGTACAGACTGAGAAAACGTTGGGGTACCTGACTTCGGACGGTCCGAGGAGACAGGTACCCTAAAGGGTCCGTTCTTATGACAGTATCCAACGGTAAAGGAAGAGGTCCCCTAGAAGGACTGGGTCCCTAACTTGGACACAGGAGACGTGACCGTCCACCTAAGAAATGGTGACTCGGTGCACCATTCGGGTGGTACAGACTATGTGACTCGAATGAGAAGGACCTTATGAGAGAGACAGTATAGATGAGGAGAAGGCCGATATAGTTCAAGTGGAGGAAGACGGACTGTAACTGCTATAAGGTTGGTTCGGAAACAAGGGAAAGGACCGAACTAAAGGATCTGAGAGGATTTTACCAAGGAAGACACAGGTATGTCAAAGTCTTCGTAAAAACTCAGAGAGTAGACTATAGAGTCTCTACGTCTACTACAGTGAGATTAGCGTCTTTCCGCTTCTCCTTGATTTCTCGGAGAACTACTCTCACTTTTTCCTTCCACCTTTTCGACCGAATTTTGAGTCGTAAGTTTTTTGATTCTAGTACCGTAGGTCAGGGTAGTGAAGTCTCGTCTATCTGTCCCTTTTTCACCTTTGTCACCGTCTAAAAGAAAAACATCCGAGGTTTCAGTGACGTCTACCACTGACGTCGGAACTTTAATTTTCTGCGCACGAGGAACCTTCTTTTCAATACTGTTTGGATCTCTACCACAATTCTTCGTCACTGTAGTGAAACGACTGTTTCCAGGTATATCAGTTTCGATACCAAAAAGGTCATCAGTACATGTCTACACTCTCAACCTGGTATTACTTCCGACTCACGACTTCTTGACTACGAAAGCTTGACACCACGACCTCTTCTGAGAACTCTCAGGGAACTTGTCATCCTACCAGTTTGGTCAGATAGGATTCCCTTTAATCGGGACTTATAAGTAACCTTCCCGACTACGACTTTGACTTCGAGATTATGAAACCGGTAGACTACGAATTCTCGGCTGAGTAACCTTTTCTGGGACTACGACCCTTTCTAACTCCCGTCCTCCTCTTCCGCCACTGTTTCCTACTCTATCAACCTATCACAGTAACTGAGTTACCTGTACTCAAACTCATTTGAGACCCTCTATCACTTCCTGTCTCTTCGGACCGCACGACATCAGGTACCCCAGCGTTTCTCAGTTTGTACTGACTCTCGGACTTGTTCTTGTCATATACTAAAATAGGAGTTCGTCAGAGAACCTCTTTCCTTCTCTAAATTAGGGGTACTCTCTGTTCCACTGAAAGACCCCGGACATGAGGTGTAAGAAAACGTCCTCGACTCCAGGACTGGGGTCCGACCTCACTAGAACTGGTCTTGTCCCACAGGGTCGGAACGTACTAATGTATCAAGTGAACCCTGTGAAAAGTTTAAGGTCGTGTGCGAATACTTAGTCCCAGAAGTCTTCACCTCCAGGACCTGTAGACATCAACCGACCACGGGGTCCTAAGGTTACGTATCAGGTAATACACTCGTGACGGGTACTGGATTGTTCCCAGGGATACCTGTGGGGCCTAGGTCTCTTCCCTCAGATTGCCACCCTTACACTTCCTAACCCTATCCGTGACCTCTCTTTAGACTCCCCGTTCACTCAGATGGTCGACACGGATCCAGTGGAGTTACATGTAATATAAGGTCAGTCAGTAGAATTTACAACTGGAAACTGAAATTTGGACGAGATACCGGATACCTTAATTTTCGCCAGTACCCAAACACCGAAACAAAACAAAACACAACAAAACAAAAACCATGTCGACAAGTAGGGGTACGGGTCTTATATTACGTGAAGTTCACCTTTTACAGTCCTTAAGTACCCCCCGGTCTACAGCCACCGCCCCCCCCCACCCCACCCCCCACCTCACCCTCTTTGTCTTCCCTCGACTGAACTAAATACTTCCTCTTTTTAGTTGGGAGTAAGGGGTCAAGAGAAACCAGGGTACCAACACAGACGTAAAAGTTTTCAGTCTCTTATTCAAACCTTTGGCCTATTATTATCGGTGCCGACACGTGACAAGACTAACACATCACTGTCACAGCCAGTGAGTCAGTACAGGCTGAGAAACGCTGGGGTACCTGACATCGGGTAGTCCGAGGATACAGGTACCTTAAGGGGTCCGTTCTTATAAGCTCACCCGATGGTAAAGGAAGAGGACCCCTAGAAGAGCTGGGCTCGTACCTTGGACCCGGAGGGTGTAATGCCCATCTAGGAAATGACAGACTCGGTGGTCCCTTCCGGTACGACGAGACTTCGGGAACGAATAAATCGAGGAACTTAAGGCACCCCTTCCCCCGCGATAATAACGATAATTAATGAGAGTTCAATCTCTACTCCTTTCACTTCGAGTCTCTCTGACTAGGGGACAGGTTCCGGAGTCTCGATCCTGGGTAGGACTTCGTTACCCTGAACACGAGGGACGACGGAGTAGTGTGGGTCTGGGAGAGTCGACACACTTCTCTTACACGAACACGACTCAGTTCTCTACGAAAAAATTTTAAAAATAAAAAAATGTAAAATGAAATAAAATGAAATGTTATGACATAACCAAAACGGTATGTAGTTGTACTTAGGCGGTGCCCACATGTACACAATTACCGTCGACCTCATCCTACGGGTACTGAAACGGAAGGGAATTGAGAGGCATCCAGTGTTACTTATCAGGTTTCGCTTCAGTCTAGAGTTGTAATCTTCGGTCCGTCACTAGTGTGTCCCTTCAGTCTCGACAGATCTCTGGGTGACCAAGAGTTTAGAAGAAGGACAAAGACGACAGTTAGTTGAGGATGGAAAACTACAGTTAGTCAAGGGTGGGAAGGTAACTAACGAAACAAAATTCCAGACAGGGGTCTCCAGGATAAATTTTACACGATGGGACGTACCGGATATAGACCTGTGACATCGGGAACGACGGTGGAACCAAGAGTAACGAAATAGTCTAGTCCTCCGTCCTTCTTCTCCTACTCTTCCTCCCCGTCTCTCTCTCTCTCGTCGTACACGCGATTCGAACAATGGGTAGTCCGACCCTCCTCTCCATCATGGACGACACACTATACACACCCACCGATGGGTTCCGTCTGAGACGGGTGGAACGGTTATCTACCGGTAACCGGTTTCACGGAGTCCTCAGATCCCATTCGAAACTTTGAGTAGAGACGTTCCTCCCTGGGGGAACAGAACTCTATTTGGATACAAATAGGGTCAATGAGACGGGAATAAGGTAATGATTCTTGATCTGAGTGAATAACCTCTTCCTTTACCGTTGGGTCAGGTCATAAGAACGGACCTCTTAGGGTCCCTGTCTCTACGGATCGTCCGATGTCAAGTACCCCAGCGTTTCTCAGTCTGTGCCGAATCGTTGATTTGATCTGAGTAAAGATCTCGATGTCATCTCAGGATGTTACTTTTATTAACGTCTGTTAAACGGTCCCGTGAGGTTTGTACTTGTTACGATGTAGTTTTCTTTTGTCACAAAGAGGACCGTAAGTCACCCAAGGTGACTCAGGAGTACTCTAAGGTCGTCGAAGACTCCTCGGACTACCACGAAAACTATTCTCCTGTGATTCCGGGTCTCTCCGATCCGACAATATAACGGTGTATCGTCAGACTTCACTCCTCCTTCTTTACTCGATGACCGACGTCAAATGAGGTACCCCCGGGTCGGAGTGCCTACGAGTCGGGAAAAACTCAGTAAGACTCTGTGTACTGTATCAGTTTTCGTCGTTCTACCACCCTTAGAAACTATTATTTGAGTTAACAAACTCGTAGAGAACACGAGGTCTGTAACACGAGTGGTGAGGTAAATAAAGTCATAGGGATTACGGTACCCCATCCATGTACCACTGACTAAATGGTCACCCTTTGGATCCCGAACCTTTACAATTCCGAATTGAACCCCAGGGTACCTTTCACCATCTCAACTTTAAGTTTGGGTCCAGACTGACTGATGTTTTGGTGTAGAACATACAATCATTACTTTTCATTGTTTTGATTTTAGTTTGTGCGAGTGTTACGTGAAAAGGTACACCGTCGATAACTCACTCCAACTGGTCCACGGACCGGGGCTCAGACCTTCTTTCATTCTATGTGTTCCGTCTATGGTAGTCCGTGTCTGTCTTGAACTTCAGACCCTATCTTCCCACCCGTCCCGTCGGTGACCTGTACGTCCTCTTGACCCTGGTTCCCGTTCATGTCCGATAACCCTCCACCTTAGTTCCCCCGAGCTTCCGTGACTCGACTCAAAACCCCGTGTTCGTCTATTCCCGAACCCAAATTCAAGTCCCGACCTATTACTCCACCTCTTCCTCTTCGGTAGGTGAAGAGGAAGGTCGTCTGGACAACGGTCCCGTCTAAGACTCCTCGATCACTACTTTCCGGGCACAAAAGGAGGGGTAGGCCTGGGGTCCTCGAAGAGAACTGGTCCTCTTGTTGCCGTGTGACCTCTCTCGGGTTCCGGATAGGGAGACCGGGACGAGGGTGAAATCCAGTGACATTTCCCGTTGACCTCGAATAGCTCCGGACTATGAGAAGTCTTTTGTAAAAAACTGAACGCACGGTTCTTGGTGTAATAGTTCCCACTCCGTGGAAAGTAAGGTCACACCTCTATTTTCCAGGAGTCTCCCTTGCGGACCGACCAATTGTCAAACCCCACTTCCTCATGGAGGGTTATACACTGGCCTGTAGTCCACTCCTACTGTTTCCTCGTCAATAGTCTACGTGGAGTACCTACTTCCCGAACACTGTACCCCTCTCCTACCAGACGTTTCTCGATCCTTTTCTTCGGTCCCTACCTTCTGTCGATAGTGTGTACTGTACCGACAGGGGACTCGACCACGACTAAAGGAAGTCAACCCAAGTTTGTTCCTCCTGTCATAGGTTGACCGTACCAATGGGACTTCAGTGTCTAATCTATCTCGGAAAGGTGTATCGACCGACAAAGGATGTTTCCTCACACACGTGGTAGTAAAATAATAACGAAATGTGTGTGTGTGTGTGTGTGTGTGTGTGTCCCAAGGGACCACCGAGTCTACCATTTCGCAGACGGACGTTACGCCCTCTGGACCCAAACTAGGGACCTAGTCCTTCTAGGGTACCTCTTCCCTTACCGTTGGGTGAGATCATGAGAACGGACCTGTCAGGGTGCCTGTCTCCTCGGACCATCCACTATCAGGTATCCCAACGTCTCAACCTGTACTGACTCGCTGAAGTGAAAGGAAAGTGAAATATGTGTGTGTGCATATGTGTACATGCATGTAATAGTATTATAAATATGTATTATGTATTACATGTATGTGTAAAAATGTATAGGTGAAAAGAGGGTTCCAAACTCCAGGTTCTGACTTTACACATATAGGTATACCACAAACTGTATGTGGTATACGAGTTGATGACTATGACGATATATCTCTACATACACAGAAACGTGAATAAGGCATAAATGACCTATATATGACTCAAAGTCGGTATGTCACCTTAAGTCCTTCCCAAGACAAACGAAGACGAAGGACAGGGAGATCCGAAAACCGGACCAGTAATCCCAAAAAAGTAGAGATTCTCCTAACCTACTGTACTATCAGTTCCAGGGAAAGTCGAGTCACTAAGAACTTTCTAAGAACCTATCTAAGAACCTATCTAACTAAGAATCTATCTAAGAGACATATGACTCGTGTCACCCTCCGGACTACCTTCTAAAGTTTCCCTGGGAGAGTTCGTCAAATGACAGATGAACCACTCCCCAGAATCTCGAGGGAATTGTATCTAACTCCAGTCGTTCGGAAAAGGTATTTCCCAGTGTATCATTTATAAAAACCGGAACTTCAGGTACGTCAGAGGTAGTGTCGATACGTCAAGACAGTGACATCGTTCTTTCGCCGGTACCTGTTATACACCAACTACCCGTACGGACACAAAATTATTTTGAAATAAATATTTTTGTTCACCATCCGACTGGGGACTGGATCCTCGGTCCGACTGTTCCTTTACTTGACGGGTTCCACGTAACAGGTCTCGTCTCCAGAACCGGAAACGACAGTGTTCCACTCCAACCTCCCCGACGGAAGGTCCCTCCACGGGTGCGAGTGGACAGTGAGAGGAACGGTGATTCGGAACTCCAGACCGGTAGGTCCCACCTCGACATTCTACTGTGCAACACTTAAGGAACCTCCTACAAAGACCCACTTAGACGTAATAATTAAGTAGATAAAACGGACACTACTTTATAAGGACCTTTGACTCCGAGATCGGAAACCAAGGTCTGGGTCCTTCTCGAAAGACACCAACACCTGAACTCAGAAACACGTCCTCTCATTACACCTTTCGCTCGGGAAAGGGGGAGGGCGGTCGCACGTAACACAGAGTACAGGACGAAACCCCCACAACAAGACAGTTTACTAGGAGAACTGCAAATGGTGAACCGGACGAAAGGTGGTTCGGGGCACGACGACTGTGTGCGCAGAAGAGGCCCGTCACGACACTATAGACACTCGACCCTGTGTCGGTGGACCGTTACTCGTCCACGATGTCCCAGACGGGTCCGCGTAGTGGTCCATTTTTATGTTAGTACTGGCGTAAAGAGTTGGTTAAGACGCGTGGTGCACTCTGTCCATTCGTCAAGTTTGTCCGTGCGGCTAGCTGCTCCGAAGTATGGTGACGAGTTCCTTCACTTAGAGGACTCCTTCCTCTTACAACAAAATATTCCGATCGTAAGGATTGTCATTTGTGAACCTTACCAAAGACGGGAACTGAGGGGACCCGGGAACTGGTTCTGTGAACCGGAGAGACCCCTTAAAAAGTTGATACTTTATCTACCTTGGCGTAAGGCCCCGACCGACCTAGGACCGGAGTCATGTCTAACACATTTAAGTACCTTAGGTGAATACCAGAGACCGACGACAACTGACTAAAACTATTGAAAGTGTAACCGGGCAAAGTAATACACACAAACACACAGACACGCACGGACATAAATAGAGACATACATAGAAATACACATACATATACACAGACACACGTAGACAGACAGGCACACACACAGACACGTACAGACACACACATAGACACACATAGAGACACACACATACGGAAGAAAGGAGTTTAAGTTCCTGAAGAAAAAGTTGTTAAAGTCTATGGTACCAAACCGTCTTTTAACCAAGAAAGCTTACGGTTGTTTCACTATTGTTTTCGATGAAAACGAGTGATAAGTATACAAATATAAAACCTCTCATAAAAGTTACTAAAGTCATAACTGTACACATCCCCTGTAAACAGAATGAAACGACACTGAGACGTGGTAAACTCATACGAAAAAGACCCGGGACCAAGAAATTCCGTCTACAGTCCTTAACCGAAAGATCGGACAAAGGAAAAGACGAATTTAATCGATGTTACTCGGGACACGAAACGATGGTTCTCGGGAATAGTCATAAAGGAATCCTTTCCAACACGTTGTCTCAGAAGAAAATATAGGATTACTAAAATACTGTAATGAATGTTATGGGTCAAATTCACGAATCTGAGACGACAATCCTATAAATTGCGGTTTATAAGAGACTATTCAAGTCACTGGAGAAACCCTACTAAAATTATCTCAGACTGTTTTTACATCTAGACCTAGGATGCCTCAAGAACAGTACTCGCACCTTCGTAGACTGAGTGACCTCTTCTACCCCTAGTTCATCTAGTACGATACTAAGGGAGGACGGAGGAGTAGGGAGAAACATGATGGTTTCATTTCGGAAAAGTGACTCGTTTTAATCCAATGTCATTAAGGACTCTCGGAAGAATGAGGAGTCTATAATACACACCAAAACAACAACAACAAGTCAACGAGTCAACATAGACTAAGAAACACTGAGGTATCTGACGTCGTGCCGTCCGAAGGGACAGGAAGTGATAGAGGTCCTTAAACGAGTTTACGTGTAGGTAACTCAGTCACTACGGTTGTGCACCAAATTCAATGTTGTTTTGACCCGATATTCTGTAAACTTCCGTCTCAGTAACTGGAAATGAAGGTGTGGGGGACGTTCAGAAACGGGTCTTAATCTTGCAATCTATCTATGAATTTCTGACTAAATAACAAGTCATTTTAAAACGGAAGAGACCACTGGTATGGATATTTTGTTATTTATACGATTACCAGAAAAGACAGGGTTTACACAAAACAAAGGGAAATTTCATCTACACACTTACATCACCAAACGTTACCGTTACGTTTTTAATCTTAAAATCCATAAAAGAAAAATATTTGTTAGTCTAAACCTCTTTCGTTACCGTTGGGTGAGGTCATAAGAACGGACCTCTTAAGGTATCTGTCCCCTCGGACCGTCCGATGTCAGACACCCGGTGTTTCTCAGTCTGTACTGGTTCGTTGTTTGTGTGTGTCTATAAAAGACGAGCACACCAGACATTTTAGAGAAGGTCGAGACTTCTAAACCTCTAGATCTCTAGTCTAGTACGGGTCCCTCGAAGTCTTGAACGATCCCAAGGGACCAAAAGACTACCGACCACAGACAAAGGATACTCTTGGGGACGTGGTCGCGACGACAGACGAAACCGACACTAACCAATCTTCGCAAGAGAGAATTCACGAGTTTTACGAGACGTCCAAAGAGGGGGTCCTTGGTCGATAGAACACCACACACGTATACACACACACACACACACACACACACGTACGCGTGTCTCCGTGCATATCCGGTACGTAAGAATCACTCCCGTTATAGAGGGGTCCCTCATATTTTAACCAAGAAGTCCCCACTTTTTAGAAGGGGGAGAATACATTTCGTGTCTATGTGCGTTGTATATTTGTCTAACATATAGACACCATAATTTAAAAGTACCCCTCCTCCAATCACTCCTTTTGTAAAGATTCTTCAGAGGAATCTCCTCCACTGTTACTTTTCGTCTCGACTCTTTGTGCCTCTGTCTCGTCTAAATGACCGTGTACCTGCACCTGTAGGTGTGCGTGTGATGTGGGTGCGCACACTGACAATCCCCATTGTCTACGATATCGTCTCAGTGGGTCCTTAAACTGAACCACCGTCCTCGTCCTGATTTAAGACACAAGAAACACTGAGAAAGACGTTGATTCTCAGAAGGACGGACTTACCGGTAAGAGTAAAATTGACCGTCTGTGACGTCAATTGTGCCGTATGTTAGAAGTGTACGTCTATTAGGTATAAGAGACAGTGAGAGACCTTTTCGACGGACAATCCCTACTCGACCCAGTTGTTAAGTAAAGTGGTCCTAGACGACTCGGGGAGGAGTCACCCTTCCACCGTCGTAGAGGGTACCCCTCACGTTTCTACCTCCTGGTTGGTCCCGGGACTCAGTCCCTGGGGGTTCAGTCCCAGTCTCACTCCCTACCTTGAATGTTCACATTCGTGGGATCTAGGACACCTTCCCACCGATTACTGAACTTATCGGGTTCTGTCCCCTTCTCCGAACGGAGTGTAGGAGACTTTGGGACTTAGGTTAAAAGAGAAGGTAGTGATGTAAAATAGTTGGAACATTACTCCAGACAGAAGGGAGAACAATTAATAAAAACAATACTAGTATGTAAAAAACCTTCATCCACTATATACGTTTTAGGTATTTTATTTTCAGTTTAAAAATTTTTAGAACAAATTTTTTAGTGTGTTAATGTCAATTATGAATATAAACTGGTCTGACAGTTCACAGACACAACTTAGGGAGTATGAGGTAGAGTACTTGGAGGAAACGGTAATAGGACTGGGAGACAAGTAGAAGTAGGGACGGACGATGGACCTATGACATAAGGATTGAGAGGAATCTTTTGGAGACCCTCCGGAGTTGTTTAGGGTCACGGACCGGAGCGAGACCTGGTTAATTTAGTCTTAGAGACACCGACCCCGAACTCGAAGTCACAACGAAAGTACGAAGGACCCTCTAAGGCTTGACCCTTAGGGACCAAATTAGGTCACTTAGGAGTTTACTGACGTGAACCCTTGGAAGGTCTCTCGAAGACTTTTTATGTTCGGGGATCCGAGGTGGGTCCTTGAGACCACAACCTTACTTAGACATAAATAACAACGGAAGTACGATCTGAAAGAGTCGGGGGTTACGTGGGACAAGAAACGAACTTTACGAGAAGAAGAAGAAAGGGGAAGGGGAAGAATCTTTGGTCGAGTCCTAATACAATAAAATTTCTTTGGGGGAAAACTAACTGTGTCTGAGAAGACGTAGGGTACCCGAGAACATCGGAGAAAGAGTAAATTATCTTACACCTAAACGTCATGATCGAAATACACACTAATTTTGTCCACACTAAAGTCCCTGTGTTTCTTTTTAGAAGCGCAAAAAGGTTCACCACGGTGACGGGGACCCTCTGAATTTACCAAAAGTATGAAATCACACTCATTTCGTAGACTCAGTCTACACCCCCCTCCTACCTCCTCTTCGTCTTCTTCTGTCCTGGAGTTTCCACCCCACTCCCTCCACGGTACTACCACTTTGTCTGCACGGACACGACCCAACGATTCGCCGACGGGACGTGACCCTACCTTGTCCCCCACTTCCTGTACCAGGGACGAACGAGGGACACTCCACAAATCGTCTACTCGGTGTTAAAGTCGTTGGGGGAGTGCCCCGACGACGTTCCTAATGTACTCAAGTTCAAACGGTTCACGAAGTTTGTCACAGACCGTGCACCACTTACGACTTGTCTCGACCTGATAATAATCACACACCGAAACAGGTACTGGGACACGGCGAGAGGGCAGACGTTTCGGGGCACCGTAAAGAGTGACTTTAGTAGACCGGAAATGAGGAAGTTGCCTGTGAAAAGAGACGCAAAGTAGAATACAGTTGTTTCGAAGTGACTCGTGAAAGGTCCACCAGCGGTTCGACCCGAGTTTTTATCGTTTTACTTAGTCCCATAGACGGGAACTAGTCTGCCTTTTACGATCTGGGGAAGGTATGGACGTCCTGCGACCCTCTACCTCCCTCGGCCTCGGTCTTCCTTCCGACTTCCTTGCGTCTCCGAGATTCCCCTCTCGGTGAGGAAGTTCGGTTTCCCCCAACCCCCTTCCGAAGTACCTACGGACATAAACTCCTCTTCAGTACCCTTCTCGTCCTCTTCCGTTACCGTGGGGTGAGGTCACAAGAACGGACCTCTTAGGGTTCCTACCGTCCCGGACCACCCGACGGCAGATACCCGAGCGTGTCTCAACCTGTGCTGACTTCGCTGAATCGTCGTCGTCGTCGCCGTACCCTTCTCGTCCCGACCAATATAATTGTGGTTGTCCGGTGCGAGATAGAGAAACGTGGATCCAGATACGAGTCCGTAGTGGACGTGACGCCCCGGAGAATCTTCGGGGTGAAATACCTCCCCCTGCGACTCCGAATCTCTCCAACCAGCGGTTGGGAGCCACAGAGTCTCGGTATAAGGACATACCAGACGTCTCTCGTCACTCCCTACCTCTTCTGGAAGGTCCGTCTCCCTTGTCGCCCGTTACACTGTTCCGCACTCTCACATCCCGCACCCACTCCCACCTCCACGGGTCCCTCCTTGTAAAACGAATACGGGCCCTCTACTCCTTGTAGAGGTGAATCTTTCGAACCAACAGATCTATTATCTACAAGATTCCAAACCTCAGTGAATGTCACGAGCCCGTTCTACACCCGATGGGGTACGGTACAGCCGGTAATTAGGTAAGTACGACCCCCGACCCCTTAGTCCTCCCAAGACTCAACCCACCACCCCACCACCGCTCCGTGAGATGTTGCTACGGACTGGGTGGTCGCGTCTGCACAGTTATGAACTTATTGACCACACCGGACTTATAGACGAGACAAACGTTAGTTCAGTACTATCAAGGACTTATATTCTTTCTCAATGATAAAAACAATAAAAACAATATTAGTAGTGATCAAAACTCATAGGAATTTTGAAAACCCCCCTCAACCACCCTTGTTTGAGTTATTATACTTTAATTCCCGAGTAAAATTTTCGGAAAGATTTGTTAATTGTCGATGATAGAGACGAATCGAAACTTAATGCCTCCGGAGTCTCGACAACTGGGACTGAGAGGGGACACCTACCCTCGTCCCCGACGAACGTCCAACGTAGTCTTCGGGTAGGAAATTCCCCAGTCTTCAACAGGGAGGGGGAAGAAGACTTCCTACTACGACAGCAAGAAAAAATTAAAATTAAAATGTCTTGGGTAAAGATGTCACTGATGAAATACAATAGGAATGTTGTAGGAAGACTAGGTAAAACGTCTACATCTTTGATTCTGAAGGGGGTGTGACGACTCTTAATCGGGTCGAACTATCCCGTCCAGTCGTTTGGTCTCGGTCCACCGGTGACCCGTCGAGCTACCTCTGGACCCACACTGGTCCCCCCGTCCCCGGTCCACTCCCAGGCCTCACAACTTCAGAAGGGTCTCCGATATGGTCTGTGTCGGGAACTTTTTCCTTGACTACACAGACCCCTTCGAAGGAAAAGAAAGGAAGTAGAGACATGGGTTGTCAAGATATCTACCTCTTTTCATTTGCGAAAGGAGGAAGGTAGGTTTAGTCAGAGATCGTCACTGAAGGTCTTCGTCACCATATAAGTAAAAGATAACGACACATTGTTCAATGGTACTTGCATTCACCAAATTTGGTTAAGTAAAAAAAATTATAGTCTCAAAGACACCTAGTCCTCAGACCGACGAAGTGACCTAGGAGAAAAGTCGTAGAGTGGACCCCGAGTCTCAGGAAGGGTTCGGGAGTGCCCCCAACTGTCTTCATCCTGACTTCGAGGGTCGGGGAACCCCGAGGAGTACCAAGGGACGGCGCACCCCAGGTGTATCCGTGAAGTGAAGTGTTGTCGGACGAGGAGGTTCCGGTCGTTCTGTCAGAGAGAAGGTACTCTACAAAAAGGACTAATTTACTCCAGACGAAACTCAGAGAAAACTACACATCACATCACATTTACAACAATAAGTTTAAAAGGGATACTCTTTTGACGGGACGTCAGAGTCCCCCCAAGACAATACGAGGTGAATGTCATCAACCCTCTCTCTATAATTTGGACGGTAATAAGATAGTTTGAAGTAAGGTAGCTTGTGGGTACCTGGTTGAGTGTACCAAAAGATTTTGTTCCCTTGTTGTCAGTTCTACCTTCAAAGGAAAACAAACGAAATGTCAATATAAAAATCGGTGAAGAAATTGAACGACTGGGTAAACGACCTTACCTTTGACCATTGAATTCGTAGTCACCTTTGGTGAAATTTTTTATTATCGGGTTGTGACCACGGTGGACGTCCCTGTGTTCTCCCACTCCAAAAATCTCCCCACGTCTCTGAGAAGGACCAAAACGAACTAGAAGTAGTATGGAAAACAAACATTTTGTCTGACGCCAGATATTTCCTACAAACATAATAAAATAGTAACTTAACAGGATTGTTGAGATAAAGGTTGGGGGCTGAAAGGTCTACCTCCTACACAAGTCCTTCTTTGAGACCCAGAACCGGTTCTAGTGTCTCATACATGTTTCCTCTTGACCCAAAGGACGGATCCGTAAATATCGGTTCAAGGGGTGGAGGTGAGGGGAGAGTTCTCGTTTCTACCTATATAACCCTCCTCCCCTTACAGTAACTACTTTCGAACGTCTACACTTTATTTAGGGCAGGCCCAGGTGTCTTTGTGGGTTCTGAACTGGGGTCTCGAGTCGGTAGTAGAAGAACCACTTTGAGGAGTTTGTGATCGGTTCCCGTCCATGAAACGATGACCGAGGTTAGGACTTCCGACAACACTGAACGGGACCCCCTAGGAACCTCTTAAACCCATAGAAATTACTCTACGAATCGAACGAGTTTGACAAAAACACATAAATTATAGGTAGTAAATGTCTTGTCCCGGTCCCGTCTCTTAGGAAGATCTCTCGTTCTTACTGGAAAGAGTATAAGGATAAGTGACTTCCGTCGTGGGTTCTATGACCAGGTTGTCACTACAATCCGTGTCTTTTCCCTACTTAGATCTTTTGATGAAGGTAACTAGATGTCGAATGAGTCCGCCAAAAAAGATTATGTCAAAGGTTTTAGAGTTTCCTGGGGACTGAAAAAGGTCGGTTTTACTAAGTAAAAAGTACCTCCGTCATAGTCCTTAATCCTATAAATGTCTTGTTATGTGGAAGTTGTCCTAAGTCGTCCTACAACCCCCGATTCATATCCTCTTGGACCTTCCCCCAGAGACCCCTGAATACTAATGTTCGTCCTCCCCCTTGTGTCAGGTGCATATCACTGGGGACCTTTAGTAGGAACCACCGTCCTTCTCATAAGTCTCAAGTTGGATTAATATGAAGAGCTCCATACACCCTAGAATCAAGAAGATGGTCCCTAGTTTGGGTCCGGGAGTCGTCACTTGCACGTCTCAGAATTGGTAACCTGACGGTCCCTTAAGAGGGTTAGTAGGAACATAACGGAGAAGGAGGGTTCTAAAAGTGTTCTTTCTTTGTTCAAGTTTACCTACAGTTCACATCGGATCCTTCCGTCTGGTTCAGGGCGTGGATGTAGTTATGAAGGTCTACCGTCTCGTAAAGATTGGTCCACCCGTTCTCTAATTGTAACGACGGACCCTCCCCCTCGGAGTCGGGAGTGAAGGTTGGGGGACTTGAGTGTAGACCCCGGGGCATCTGACTCTGACCGGAAATCGAAAGAGGGGTTCAGTGACGTCCAGTCTGTCGGAGACTGGTCTCGACCCCCTACTTTCGTGGGACATCTCGGAACCTTCCCTCCCGGGTCTCGACACCGTCGTTCTGACACCGGGGTCATCCAGATCTTCCGTCCTGTAGTTCGGTTCTCCAAATAAAAACTCTGACGTCTAGATCAACTTAAAAGAAACGATCCAACCCCTATAAAACTCCTGGGTAGTAGGAAAGAAGAAAATATAAAAAGGGAAAGACTGTGCCCTTACAGATAGGATACGGACGGGGTGAGGACATACAACCTTCGTGTATTAAAAGGACTAAAGTGTCTAAGTGTCGACCTATTTTAAAACGGAATCTTACTTAGGATGGACCTCAACGAGAGTATAAACTAAATCTACTATAAGTCTACTCTGAGACCTGAAATTTGAAGTCTCAACTACGACGTTTTTCAATTCTGAAAACCTCGAAAGCCCCACCTTACTTACATAAAACGTACACTCTTCTTGTACGTAAAACCTTTCGGTCCCCATCTCACAATGCCTGACTTAACACGACGAGGGGGAGTTAAGTATCCCACTTCGTGATTGGGGATTGTACTGACATTAACCTCTATCCTGACAATCCTCCATTAATACCACTTCACTCCAGTATTCACGCCCAGTGTTCAGGCTATCTTAACCATCGGAATGTTTTACTCTTTCTCTAGGGAGGTGGTATATTCCTGTGTCAATCTTCTGTCGGTGGATGTTCGGTTCTTTTCTCGGCAGTGGTCCTTGGCCTAATCGACCGTAGAAGTAGAACCCGAAGAGTTTGAGGTCTTGATACTCTTTGTCCAAAGAAAACAAGTATGATGTGTCAGATACCAGAAAACATATTGTCGGGTTTGTTTCGTTTTCGTAAGACACTTAGGAGAAGCCCAGTTGAAAATGGTAGTAGATTATTTAGTCATTTAGGACGTCTCTGATATCCTTACACATGTTGTACAACGAAAGAGGTCACCTCTGAGTCGAGTCGTCTTCTCCATTCACACCTGTGCATGTGGGTGTCGTAGACTGAAACGTCCCGTCGTCTGCTACTACGATTGACAACTTACGTCTACCTACTTGTTACTGACGACAGACAGTCCCCGTAATAGTCCTGTTCAAAACATCTCACTCTTCACTACAATCATTTCCAGAAGTCCTTCGTTTGAAAGACGTCGCGAAGGATGCATGGCCGAGCCAATTACCCCAGTTTACGAACCCACTTCAGGTGTCATGGTGAGTACGACGATAAGAGTCGTAGACGGTGACCGACGGTCACCTCCTCATAGTCCAGAGGTCAAAGTGCCGTAGTGACCTTGGTGTGACTGAAAGTGCATTCCGTGCTGACGGTGACTATACTTACTCATCAAGTACCTTTTACTGAGTTCAATTACGACAAGACCTTAACACGTGGTCGTTGTACCGAGGTCTGACAGACAGAGACGTGTCCGTAGGAATACAACCCCCGCGAGTGCTAATGATAGAGAAACTTTAGCCGTGGTAATTCCCTACGGTGGGTACGAACTCGAGGACCGGTGGTATGGACGCCTGACATCTCCTCTGTCGCAGGAATCTTCCAAGACATGTGTTACTCACTCGTCTCCCCCTTATAGAGTCGAGATTTTTAGTCTTTTCTGGAGTACCGAAGTTCATAAAAGTCCATCGTTCCTTAAGCAAAAACCTAAGATAAAAAACCTTAAGTGATTTAGTATGCACCTTGGAGTATGTATATTTTTCTATTTTCCTTCCCTCGAGACTGAGTGGGGGTTGACGTTCCCAGAGACTTCGTGTACGTATCTTGTGAGTTTGAGGTCCCTGGTACTCGGTTTTAGAAGTCAAGTCACGGATGAGAAAGAGTAACGTCTATGGTAACGGGAACTTCCGTCGTTTCAGGAAAGTAGTTTTACCTACGACTCGTCCTAGACATGAACAGACTCCAGTGTGTCGTTGAGTACCCGGTTCTACTCTGATCTTGGACCCAAAGGACTGAGGGTCGGTCACGAGAAGTAGGAGACCCACCGAAACAGGTTACGAGTGTTTCTGACTCACGAGACACAGACGGGAACTCTGTCAGTACCCCAGTTCCCACCACTAATGACTGGAATGACGGGAGCATAATACTGTTACGGACTCGGTGTCGACGTCCCTTGTAAACATCCTTAATCTTCCTTTCCTAAATAACGTGGGGTCAGAAGAGTAGTAACTTTTGTTCCATAGTGCTCTTTGAGTAACTTAAGAAGTATTCGCCGAAACTCACTACTGACCTTTGTCTCCGTGAGTGGAGTACTAAACAAAGGAATTTTCAGGTAAGAATCTTAGGGTAACACACCCATTGGTCGGGGTCACTTCCGTTGTCCGGGGACTTTCGGAGTGGACATCACTCAGGGTACCCCTCCGGAGAACCACTGTCAGCTTAACACTAACCGATGTGTACTACAGTGTCAAATACCTCGTGTGTGTGAAGAAATAGATTATACATCGGAACTGTGTTTTGACACACACAAACTCGCCCCCGCGTGAATCAGGTTTACAGTAATAGGGGTAAATAGACTGTCTCCTTTTGAGGTCTCAGTGTGTAGAACGCGTCTCAGTGTGTTGGCCATTACTCACCTCCGTCCCGACCCGAGGAACTAAAGAGGGGTCACAGGAAAGACGAACTCATGTCGCTCTGATTCCTGTCCGACCCGGTACGCTTTCTCACAATCGTAGGTCATCGCCTTCTACCATCTTAGTGTCCGGTCCTCCGGACCTTCCATTCCTTGGTTATGTAATTACTCAGACAAAACCCCAACTACGGTTCTTTTTTTTTTTTAATTTAAACCACTCCCGACACGGTAAGTCAAAGACATGATCAAAAGGAAAGGACATGACGACCAGGTATGAGAAAATCTTAGAGAAGAACTTCCTGTTCTAAAACAAGGAGAGACACTCAATCAGAAAGTTTTTTGTTCAAAAAACCCCCGGACCCTATACTGACCGTCACTCGTTTCATCCGTCCCAAGGTCCGAAGTGCTCCGAATACAAGATCACTTACTCTGTTCTGTCTTTCTTTCTCTAATTTTCGATATCAGGTAAATATAATAACGTCTTATGAACGATATAAGGGACACAACATGTTTTGTAGGAACATCGAATAAATAAAATATGGATTGTCGAACATAGACAATTAGGGTCTGAGGACATAGAGGGAGGAGGGAAGAAAGAGGATCTTTACCTCATATTGGAAATTTTCAACACTTAGTGATATAACATGTGGACAATAAATGTACTATAACATGTAGTTGATTATGAAGTTATTTTAAAAAAATTTTTTATATTTCACGATACCTCCTTTTTCATCCCCTGATTAAATCTCCTTCGTCCCCGTATCTCCTCGTAGATCCTTTCCACTATAAAATCGAGACTTGTCTCCCGAATCGGGACTAATCCACGACTCCTTTGTAAACCACTTACTTACGTATACACACGTATATTCACTTTTACTTATTCACATAAGAGAAAATTTATTCTGTACGGGAGTTGGGTGGAACTGGAGGGGCAACGGAGAACCGGGGTCGACCAGATATGGATTGAGAAGGTACACCGAGAAGCGGGAGGGAGACGGGACAGTAGGGGATTGAGGGGCACCTCTCGACTCATGCCCTCGTCACACTGGGGGTCGATGGAGACCCCCTACGGTGATAGTGGGAGCGTCACCCGATACTACTTTCAATAGACCTGTCCTGGTGCACAACACGTACTTACGAAGGACTGAACTGGAGTGTATAGTTGAGGTGGGGATGAGTCTTCATATTCCCTGTAGTGAGAAAGTCATTGTGAATCCACCGAACCTCGTACTGATACAGGCGAAATGGTCCTCTACACCGGAAAATGTCGAAGAGTCATTCTTACGGTCATTTCGGGATGGGTCTCTAAGGGAAGTGAGGAGGGAAGGACGCGACGATATCCTTAAAAAGTGATCCACTCCGACCCGACTATCTCAGGGACCCATCTCCAGACTCCTAAATTGTCTAAATAGCTCTTAATACCCGAGAGTGACTTATATACGAGTCGAGGAGAGAACATAACGAAAGGGTATAAAGAGAGACAGGGTCTTACACGTCTGAAAGGGGACCTGTCAAGTATTTTAATCGGACGGTCCGAGTCATTAAGTGGAATAGGAGTTTAATAAAGAACCAAAAAGGGTTCCGACTAAGGTAAAGACCTGTACAGGAATAGGAAACGTCAAGAAGGGTTGAGGTTACCGAACAGTGAGTCTGGTTGAGGGTCTACTCTCTATTTTCACAATTAGTCATGTCTTTCGATTAGTAACTACAGAATTTACAGGGAATAATTTTGGTGAGTTAGATGTGTCGGTCCGTTGGACTCTGTGTCACCTGGGCCCAGACGTAGAGGTGCACACTTTAGAGAGGACTCGAAAACACCTATATTACAGTATGTGAGTAGGTGACTTTCTTGACCTTTTCGGAATCTCTACCTGATCGAGTCGAGTATTCCTTTGACTCAGGACCCGCCCCCGTCCTCCCCGAAGGGGGTTCGGTGGGTCTATCTGTCTTACCCCGACCCTGTTCTTGTTTTCGGCGACGACCCAGACACCAGACCGAAAGTAACAAGGTTCGACGACGAACACGCCGGTGGAGTAGAGTGTAAACTTGAAGAGGGGAATATGAGGGAGAGCAACCGGGGTAGAGGGTCCCAGGATCTAGTCTCGGAGTCTGAGTAGGAACTAACGAGAGTCACAAGGTAGTCTGTCGTTCCGAAGGCAGTCTCACCAGGGGAAAGGACTGTGGGTAGTTTCGACTTGTCCGTCCGGAAGGGACACCAGGGCACCGATTCTGAGACTCGAGGGTTACGTCCCCCGGACCCAAACTATGGACCAGTCCTTTGATCCAGGGTGTTCGACGTTGTTTTCGAAGGAAGGCGTACGACGTTGATTCCGAGTCGCTTCGGTTCATTTATTTATTTATTAAATTTTCTTTTTTCGACTTGTCGATATCACTCCATGTGGGGGGGGTGGTTGCCGGGTACCAGTCTCTTTGGAGTGACATAACGTAGACCACAGTGGACGTAAGTCTTCTGTTTACAGGATGTACCACACCGGAGACGTTTGTTTTTGTAGCTGAGTCTAAACAGGTGACGAAGTCTAAGAGGGACCAACATTTGTATTCGGAAATTCTTTACTCACAAATATTATCTTCGACGTCATAAATTAAACAACTTAATTTACAAAGTGAACGACACCGAGGGATGACGTAAAAAACTTCAGGTCTCATAAAAATCTTTAAAGTCTTTAACGTATCCTGTCTTTCCAAGATGAACAGATTATTCATTTTCGAATATCATCCTTTAACGTTATTTTAATTTTTACTTTTATTCCTGAGAGTTCTTATATTCTAGTTCCTCACACACAAAGTCTATACTCACACTCTAAGAACCTTCCGTTCCCCTTTTTTTCTTTCGTTGTAGCCAATATCTTAAGAGAAAAACTTTCACCTTCTTCGGTGGATTTATTTTAAGGGATTGTGACTTAATGGAACTTTTTATTAAATTAAAAAAAGATAAATACTTTCATTACGTACATCTTTTAAACCTTGTCTATTTATATATCCGATAGTGATTGTTAGGTGGTGGGTTTCTATTAAAGACTATCGAAAAAGAAAGAAAGAGAGAGAGACAGAGAAAAAAAAAAATTATAAACCTAGTATATCGGGTCACAAGGGGTTGTAAAAACTGTGGTCCCTACTTAAAACACTTTCTGTAAAAAGGTCCCTGGTCCCGTCCTTCACCCCTACCAAACCCCCACTAAGTTCACGTACTGGAAAAAACACATGAAATAAAGACACTAATAATGTACTCGAGGGGGAGTCTACTGGTCCGTAATCTAAGACCTCCAACAACAAGTCAACGAGTCAACACAGGTCGAGAAGACACTGGGGCACCTGATATCGGACGATTCGAGGAGACAGGCACCATAAAAGGTCCGTTCTTACGACCTCACCTAACGCTAAAGGAGGAGGTCCCCTAGAAGGGGTGGGTCCCTACCTTCGGAGGAGAGGACGTAGAGGACGTGACGTCCGTCTAAGAAATGACGACTCGGTAGCCCTTTCGGGACCTCCAATCCCTGGGAACTATATCGGATATGTAAATTGTCACACGAAATCAGTGTCGCAATATAGTGAGCTTAAAGGGGACTTGTAATTCATAGAAATCACCGTGACCCAGGATTCCGGTAAAGAGTTTACTATGAAATACACCACACACCCCTTTGTGACTTCTTATATTATTATAGTGGTTGACAAATTTTTATCATTTACGTCAACTTTCGAAACACACTACTAAAGAAGGTCACTGTCGACCGTTTCTGACTCCGGTACTGTAATTTTATCTTAAATCACTCCCACTAAAAATGGTGACGATTAGATCACACCATCTTCACAAATTAATTGAGAACCGTTACGTGCCACTAAGGTCTGGTCCGTCTTTCGACCTCCCCATCTGTCTAACGTATGTCGGGACTCGTACAGAAGGGATTTATGGGGAAAGGTCTCCCTGAGAACTAAGTTTCGAAGAAATTCCAAAACTCAGTCCCTCAACCCAGAAATTCTATGATTTATTACGAAGTCACTTGACTCTTCCTTACACTGAACGAATCTCCCTAGAGAAGGTAAGTTTCCCAGTAAAACCTGATCCTTTTCCCCACTTATGTTGAGGAGTTTTATAACCGATATAAGGGGTACAACATGTATGGTACGTAGGAACATCAGACAGAATGTGGGTCATCAAGCATGGAGGGAGAGGGGTTGAAAATCGGGGGGGAGGGGGAAAGAAGAGGAATGACCATTGGTGATGAAATAAGAGACACTCAGGCGAAGAAAGAACATTACCAGTGATCAAACAACATAAAACATCTAACGTGTATATTCTCTATAGTATGACGTAAACAAAAAGAGACTGATTAAAGTGAATTACGGGAGAGGAAGTTCAGGTCGGTACAGTAACGTTTACCGGTTTAACGTAAAGAAAAATACCGACTCATCATAAGGTAACATATATGTATGGTGTAGAAGAATTAGGTCAGTAGACGACTACCCGTGAATCTAACGAAGGGACAGTACAGTTAACAATTTATTACGAAGATATTTGTAACTCCACGTAAAAAATTTTAATCACAAAAGGAAAAGGGGGGTCCTTACCCTAACGACCTATCAAGATAAAAATCAAAGAACTCCTGGGAGTTTTCAAACGGGTTCTAATGTTTCGATCATTGACCGTTTCGGTTCATTATAAGGATTCTGGTTCTCGACTGAAAGACAACATACAATGGAAGGGTGCGAGACGTAGAAGGACTCTTGTAGTCGCGACACCGTTTAGGGCCCCTCTCTACGACTCACCTCTGAGTCTCCCGTTCAGAACATGGGTCTTGTCATGGATTATGTAACAATTATGAATTATACACAGATCACTCACTTACTTTACTTGATACGTGTTTTATTAAGATTATTCTTACTGTATTTTCCCAAAGGTCCCTCCCACCCTAGACTCAACCATAAACTCTCACTTCTGGATCCCTTTTACGGAAGATCTTCTGTGTTTCCCATGTCTATTTTCCTGTCTATATCGTTTTGTTCAGTGAACCACCCGTTCACTAAACGGACTTCCTCACTCCTCCGTTCCTTTCCAGGACTTTCCCCTGATAACTATTTAGACTCTTCTCTCCCGGAAGAAACCGTCAGGTCACCAACTCTGAAGGTAACGTCTCACGTACCCAAACTAGGGACCAGGTCCTTAATTCTAGGACGTACGACGTTCCGTGTCGGGTTTTTATCTTCTTTTTTTTTTCATCCAATTTAGGGATGGAATATGTTTTCGTTTACGTTTTTTATTTCAACATTTTCATGATCTCTCTTTTTAGGTCTCTTAAATTTGTTGTTGTTTCTTTCTTAAGGGAATTCTTTTTTTTTTTTTGATTCCCCTCTCTCACCCCGGGGACTCTTCGTTGGGTGATCTAAAACAGGATAACAGTCACTTTCCAGTAGTCCCCCAAACTTATGCCGAAGACTTCCCGGTTCCCTTGTTGAATCTTGTAAGGTTATATAGACAGGCAAAAATTATAATGTCTACTGTCTTCTTTACTTGGTGTCGACCTGACGTCTAGACCCCCTCAAACGACAGAACCGTCGTTCTTTCAGTAGAAAGACTTTCAGTGTATCGGTGACACTAAGTAATATCGAACGTACGTCGCTATCGTTACTGGAATACGGCCAGGCATTTTGAACGTCACCGCAAACTATTTTTACTCCAAATATCAAGTAACTGCTTCGGACTTTCCGACAGGGTCTTTTCTCCGTACGTTTTAGGGGTTTGGGTGTCCCAGTCTTTACTTCTTACCTCTGCTACGAGATTGGGGACGATAAGTTCCCATCTTATTTTCGTTAATGGGTTAGACAAATAAACTTTATTTACAAATAATGTCTATAAATAATAGTTAGTAGCATAACGAATTCGTGTCGAAGGAACGTTTTCTGTTTCGAGACTCTCCTTCATCGAAGGAGAAAACTATACACCCGTCTACATAAATTTGCTGTGACGGGTAAGTCAGTTTTCAGTTCACTCGCACCGTCATGGTATACATGGAACGCACGTGTACCGTGCGAATATTAATTTCGGGAACAATAACGACAAAGGATTGACGGAAAGTAAAGAAGATCAATAAAATCCTTTTTGAGTATCCAGACTCGTTGATGTCACAGGTAGTAAGTAAATTTACCTCAGTGACTTTTTCACTAAGAATAAAAGTAAAAATATAAAAGTTAAAGACAAAATAAAACCTCATATCAACTAATTGTTGTAACACAATCAAAGTCCACATGTCGTTTCATTAAGTCAGTATGGAAATGTACATAGATAAGTTCAAGAAAAGGGTAAATCCAATAATACCTTGTACCTCGCCTCAAGGACACGATACGTGATCTGGGACAACCAATAGATAAAATAAATAAAAAAACCAGTACGACACACCGTACACCCTAGAATCAAGGGGTTGGTCCCTAGTTTGGACATGGGGGACGTAACCTTCGTGTCTCACAATTGGTGACTTGGTGGTCCCCTCAGGGCCACCAGACAAAATTTATATCGTCACACATACGTAGTCAGGGTTTGAGGGTCAGAGTTATGACTCTCAGTGATCTGAACTAGGGTACTTTCTATATTAACATTCTACTACTTGGTTTTCATGATTCCTCCCTAATAAACTTTAAAGGTTCGACGAACTATACTTACTTGAGAAATGTGTATGTACTTAAAAAAAATTAAAAAATTACAAAATTTCAAATAAATAAAATTAACTTCCTATTAACGAAATGTTATAAGCAAACTAAAGATGGTATGTACCCGTACTTAGTCGGCATCCACATGTGTACGGGGGAGGGAGCACACGGAGGGAGGGTGAGGGGTGGGAAGGGGTGGGGAGATCCAACAACGTCTCGGGACCGAACTCCAAGGACTCAGTATGTCGTTTAAAGGTAACCGAGAGGTAAAATGTATACCATTACATATACGAAGACGCGACGTCAGAGGTGGGTAGAGTGGGAACAGAAGGAGGGGTGACGGGAACAGGTGTTTAGATAAGAGATGTAGACACAGCTACAACGACGACGACGATTCAGCGAAGTCAGGACAGGCTGAGATACGCTGGGGTATCTGCCGTCGGGTGGTCCAAGGGGACAGGGACCCTAAGAGGTCCGTTCTTGTGACGTCACCCAACGGTAAAGGAAGAGGTTACGTACTTTCACTTTTCACTCTCACTTCAGCGAGTCAGCACAGGCTGAGAAACACTGGGGTACCTGACGTCGGGTGGTCCGAAGAGACAGGTACCCTAAAGGGTCCGTTCTCGTGACCTCACCCCACACTAACAGAAGAGGCCACAACGACGGGACGTTTATCCAAGTAGTCATGGTAGAAAGATCCAAGACATATATAATAAATTATATGATATGAACAGAAAAAGAAAGACTGAATGAAGCGAGACTTATTATCTGAGATCCAAGTAAGTGGAGTAATCTTGACTGAGTTTTCACAAGGAAAAATACCGACTCATCATAAGATAGTATACACACATGGTATCGAAGAAATAGGTGAGTAGACAACTACCTGTAGATCCAACGAAGGCACAGAATCGATAACATTTACCACGATGTCACTTGTAACCCCGTGTAGGTGTGTGTACTCAAAGAATTTACGTTCGTAGATACAAATGTACAAGGAAATTTAGGATAAAACTTTCATCTTTACCGTATATATCACAATGGTTGAATAGACTCAAACGGGTCCCGAAAGGGTCAAAATTCGACACTTCCGAGACCTTATGGGAGTCACTACCCGTTCGACCCTACCGACCAGTGGGATGTGTAAGTTATTCGTTCACATGTTTTTTATTTAGGTCTACCCTCTACCACTCTTACCTTCCTACGACAGGATTAGAGGGTGGGTCTTCATTTGTGACAAAGGGACCTGTGTATCTTGTGTAGTCACCGCGTCATAAATAACAAATAAGTAAGAAGGAATATATATTAAATAGTAATAAAAAATTGTTATCGTTAAATAATATATAATTTGTATCATCACTAATACTAATAATATAAGTAAATAAGTATCCATCGATCTTCGACCTTCGTGAAGACAACTAGTCTCGGGAAGGGTGCGTGTGCCGGAGTAAACTTGAGATCAGCAGTGAGACTTTCCACCTGTCCCATCCCCCGTCTCCAGCCCATGCTTCCGTCGAGGGGGAAAATTCCCTCGTGGATCTGGTCTCAGATCCTAAAGACTAAGGGACAGGTGACTAAAGGTGACCAGTAAAAATAAGGGAAACCCTGTAGGTCCGTGACTAGGAAGGAAGTGAAGGTATTACATCTCTTTATCCAGTAAATAGTGAATGTTGTATGTAATTAGGTTTCTGAAACTTTGTGGAAAATCAAAATGACTAATGGAAGACCCGCTCCCACAATTACCATGATTAGGGGTAAAGTGTCCTTCTCTTTACTTCCGAGGTCGAGGGGACCAAATCCAATAGGTCGTGAATGTTGAACCTCTGACTGTCAATTTTATGATAGAACAAGAAAAACTAAACCGTATTAACCTGCAAACCATGGAAACTTCTATAAAATATCTAGTTGTCGTACTGAGACATAAATACATTTTCTTTACAGATCCCTGACGGGATCACCACTCTGAAGGGTCACCGACTCTGAGGTACGAAGATTAGTCCGTCGGACCCAAGTTACGGGTTGGTCCCTTGATCTAGGGTGTACACTGTTGATTCTGACCCGTGTCGGATTATTTATTCATTTAATTTACAGATCTAAAGACCTCTGGGTGTTTTTCGTTTTCGAATGGACAGATCACTCTTAGGTTCTAGTAGTGGCTTCTTCGACTACCACGTGACCCCGACGGTAACTACACACAACCGGTAAGGGGGCAACTGGAGTGTGTCTAACGTAGAATTGAAACCGTGTTTCGGAAACCAAACTCAACGTGTACCTTATTGTCCTTGGTGTAGAATCCTCGACCAAACAGGGATCGTGGATTCAACAAAAGACAAAACAATTTTGACAAAAGAAAGTAGAAAGCACAAGAGGACACAGACGAAGCGTTGTCCGGTCACCCGAACTCAAACGATTGCAGAGTCTACGTGTTCAGTTGGACGAGAGACATACACACAGTGGTTTCGACAAAAGAACCAGTAGGAATTCAGGGTTCAGTCTCGGAAAACCTCCGTGTTCACGTTCATAGGTTCCATGCAGTCTCCCCAAGGGAACTAAAAAGGAAAGAGAAAACAGGGAAGATAAAATAAAATGGGACAACCAAATTTAATATTCATCTACTAGTCACACTGTTCAGTCTGGGACTTCTATATATATCTAGGTCTAGAAAACCGGTCTTAGGACTTTAAGTTTTTAGAGACTGTGGACTTTCAAGGAAACATTTAAACACCGATTAATTAAACCTCCGTCTTGACTGGATTTAAAAACCTCCGACAACCACCAGAGACACACAGGGTGAAAACCGACATCTTCCCAATTACCCGAACTAATGTCCCACCACGGCTCTCCGACGACTCCTACCCTACGCTACACAGGACAGTGGAAAGATGTGCGGTCTTATGATTTTTAAAACTTTGTATGGACCGGTTTCCCAAAGTCTATAAAGGAACAGACTCTTGGTATATATTTCTTTGATACTTCTGAGGTGAAAGGAATAGGGAGGATACGGAGGATGACCTCTTTTTAACTACAATAGTCACAATTCCACCCCGAAGGGTCCACTGCGATCCCCATTTCTTGGGCGAACGGTTACGTCCTCCGCATTCTCTGGGTCCAAACTAGGGACCTAACCCTTCTAGGGGACCTCCTCCCGTACCGTTGAATGAGGTCATAAGAACGGACCTCTTAGGGTACCTGTTTCCTCGGACCCCCCGATATATATCAGGTATCCCAGAGTTTCTCAACCTGTACTGATTTCGCTGACTCGTGTCTAACGTTTGTAGTCACAATTCATGACGGCGGGGGTTCGGAGTGTGTGTGTGTGTGTGTGTGTGTGTGTGTGTGTAAACAGAAAGTTTTTGTTTCGGGACATATACACAAAAATACATAGTGTCCCGAAAAACAAAAAAAATTTATTTTTCCCTAGTATGATGAGTACAGTGAAACACTGAACGTAAAAAAAGGGTGGTACTTTAAGAAACGTCCTATTCTGTATTCTGAGGTTAAGTGAGAGAAATGATCGACATCTGACACCGTAATTTATACTAGCATAACGGGAGATCAGTTGGTAAGACGAAAGTTACCCGTACAACAATCGTCATCAAACGAAAACCGCTATTCATAAGTACTAATATTTTCCTGTTGCATAGCTTTCTTTAATTAAGTAAAAGAGATGTGACTGTACAACCAACCGGTTCTTTGGAAAAGAAAGGTAATACGTTATCTTTGGAACGATCACCAAGTCAGTACAGGTTGAGAAACGTTAAGGTACCTAACCCTGGGTGGTCCGAGGAGGTAGGTACCCTAAAAGGTCCGTTCTTATGACCTCACCCAACGATAAGGGAAGAGGTCCCCTGAAAGTCCTTCTTTTGACACAAACAAACCAATTTTTTTTTGTGAAAACTACATCAAAAATTTCGAAGTCGTACAACCGAAAGAACGAAAAGACATGAAGAGACACATTCGAAAGGTACAGGGTTCGCAACGTCCGTCCGTCCACCGGACGAGATGTGTCGTTACCCGTGGTTACACCGTGGAAGTCTTTCGACTCTAGTGCGGGGGTTCTAAACAATCCGAAGGTATTGAAGTGGAGAGTCCTCTCCAAGGTTGGAGACTGGTCGTGGACGGGGGGGGTGAGGTCCGTTTCTCCGTCCCCCGAGATCCCCTTACTCCGGACGTGCCCTACTATGCAAGTCACTGAGAGCCGAGACGGCCGAGAACGACCCGTTCGGTGTAGTACCTTAAAGTTAGTTATTAAATTCGGATCGAGGTCAAAGTCGACGTTCCAAACGAAAGTCGAGGTCCGACGGAAACAACATACGTACGTCCAGGGAGAGGAGACGAGTCCCAGACCTTTAAACCGACTCTAAGTGAGTGTAAAGATCTTGGGTCATCCCGGTCTAAGGATCCATGTTCTCATCTCAAAACAAAACAAAACAAACCATTCTCCTCAATACCCTTTAGATCCACACGTTTTTACATGAAAAAAATTTGGGTTTTTCCTTTCGACCTGTAGTGACAAGATCTCGTACCTGGCACTTCCAGAAACGTGACAACGACACGCTCCGGAAACATGCAGGTTTCTAAGACTTCTGGTCGGAAGAGGTTGTGACCATCTGTACTTAGTGGACCTCAAAAACGACCTTTACCTCAGATCCCAATCCTCCAGACCCCATCAAAGAGTCTTAGATGTACGGAGGGTTCGAGGGTCTCCTTCGACTACAACGACCAGGCACCCGGATTGATTGACACTCAATCCGACGTCTGTTGGATCTTAAAGGAGGACACTTCTGTCAACAAGGGAACTCCCGGCGACGACCTCAAGACACCCTTTCTGTTCGGTAAGAATTACCCTGAGCCAACTCCCAACCCACGTGCAAGTAAGGGGACGACAGCTCGACAGACCGCGGCACTTTTACTTTCAGTGAGTTAGTACAGGTCGAGAAAGGATGGGGTACCTGACATCGGAGACAGGTACCTTGAGAGGTCCGTGCTCACTACCTCACCCAACGGTAAGGAAAGAGATCCTATAGAAGGGTCGGGTCCCTAACTTGGGTCCAGAGGACGTAACGACCGTTTAAGAAATGGTCGTGGCATAAGATCGACATTAAAACATTGACTTATCCTGGGCTACCCTGGAAGGGTCCTGTCCGGAAGGGAGTGTAGGAGACGAAATGGAGGCACTTCATGGATCTACCGTCATGAACTCCGTGTAAAGGACTCAACAGAACGCCTACACTTTTGTGGGAAGGGTGGTTGTTTACCTTCTCCAATTGATCAACTATTGGTGCTGGTGTATCGGGGTCCGGAGGATCTTGGATTCCTGACTATTACAAGTGGGAACAATGTGGTGAGACAATGGAGTGGTAGTCGGTCAATCTCTTCACACGTGCTCGACTAGTGTCTGGGACGCTGTCAGGGACGGGGGTGGACCGGGAATTTTCACGAAACGATTTTGGGAATCCCCCGAGTCTCGACAAATCCTGGACTCAGTGAAGCGGAGGAACACGCCGGGACGTCATTTGGAAAGAGACGAGGTCTGAGGTAGCAGAGTCAAACAAACCGGAGTAACATGTACCCCGTGTACTTGAAGGTAATTGTTAAAGATCTCTTCCTGGTCTACACCTCAGTATTGCAATCAGAATAATAGGTGGAAAAGTCCCGTGAACGTACATGTCATGGAGTAAACTAGAAGTGTCTCTTGAACTTAGTCCACTCGTCGACAATAAAAGGGTTCAATGTGAACTCCTTCTCTCTGGAAACTCCGGTCAAGTTCGGTAGAAAATAAGGGGAAACCCACTTTGTTGACTCTCTCCTTTACGGTACGAGTCTCGATTAAGGTCTCGACGTTTAAGCTGTTTCGTTCTTTCAGAACCTATTAGTGTAGGAGACGAGTGTAGTGTAACAAGGATTCTAGAACAAAGAGAAGTCGGGGTGGAATACAGAGGTTCTGACACCAGAAACGTCTATTTGATATAAAAACTTGTTGATCTTACAATATAGGCCGGGACTTGATACAGTGCTTTGTCTTCTCTTTTTATCAGTAAGATGATACTGAATCATTTTTCTTTAGGACAATTTCTCTCTACACTATTTTCGGTGAATCCTCTTGTGTCTGCTTTCACTACGAAGAATAAAATCGAAACCCGAAGGGGACAGCCACTGAGTTGTCATTTTTTGGACGGATGTTACGTCCTCTGCGTCCTCTACGGTCAAGCTAGGAACCCAGTCCTTCTAGGAGACCTCTTCCCGTGCCGTTCGATAAGGTCATAAGAAAGACCCTTTTGGGGTACCTGTTTCTTCAGACTACCCGATGTCAGGTTTCCTAAAGTTTCTCAGCCTGGACTGACTTCACTGACTCGTGTAAAATTGAAACGGGATAAAGAAGATGGAGAGGTAGTTTTTCAATAAACTTCCCCAACTAAGATTTGTAATCTATTCTAGGTCGTCAGATAGACGACATTTACCAACGTCCGGTAACGAATCGTAGTAGATCAGATTTGTATCGGGTTGTTATCGTCCAAAGGAAGGAATCTATCCAAAATGTTCATTTCCTTTCGATAACATTGAAATCGAACAGAACCGAATATTACTTATAACCCCCAACCCCACACCTCCTGTACCGTAATGATGTTAAAAATTGTGTGTCCATGTTGTCAATATACGCTATGGAAGTTTAATTTACCTTTATGTTTACTATACGAAACCACTGACAGATGTCACTGTATTTTCCAGGTACCTAACTCACTAGAGACAATCTCGACTTTTACGAAGAAGTGCAGGTCTACCGACTAAACTTTCTCACAGAGACACCTAGAATCAACAACAACAACAACAAGTCAACGATTCAACACAGACTGAGAATCACTGGGGTACCTGACACCGTGAGGTCCGAAGGGATAGAAAGTGGCAGAGGACCTCAAACGAGTTTGAGTACAGGTCACTCAGCCACTACGGTAGGTCGGTTGAGTAGGACAAGAGAAGAGGAAAACAGGCGTTAGAAAGGATCTTAGTCCCGGAAAAGGTTATTCAGTCCAGAGTCACAATCCTACGTCTTCGGTTTTTGACCCCAAAACACCATGAACACCTGAACTCATGATTCTTCGTAGTGTGGGTTAAGACTCTACATGTCTTTTCTAGGTCATTTCCTCTTCTTTTTGCAGACATTTCTCTTCTTTTCGAAGACGTGGAGTGAATAAAGTCTCAATAAACCCTCGTCAAAACATAGAAATACTACCGGTGATAGTTATAAAAGAGGATCCGTGCATCATCTCTTAAACGTAATGTCAAGAAGTGTTCGTTTCCAGTAAATATTAAAGAACCACGGGTTAATTATGACGACTTGTTCACTCGTACCTCTCTTTGTTTCTTAAGTCCTGATCTGTAACAGGTCAATAGGGAAGTCGATTACCCGCTCCAACGTCTTCCACTGTGGTTCCGTTACTGCAAGAGTTTCCGTACAATGGGACGTCTTGTAGACCGTGGGCGGGTCCCTAAGAACACTGAGGGCAACCGGTCCGTCGTCCATCCTACCCGTTAGACAGACAACGTCGATCTTAGACACTACCTTTTATACTACCCAGAACCTTGCCAAGGGAAAACCCCCTCTTTACGTCTGGGGGTAGAGTCTAACACCGAAGGACCCACTACTGGACCTGAGAACACACACACCATATTAATGACCCCAGTTAAACAAAAAAATACCTTCATGTTATTTATCTTGTAAAGGACGGAATCCGACGGTAAACCTTTTCGAAAAGTAAAGGGGAAACCCGGAGTCCCTAATGTTTTCTGTCTGAAGAAAAGTTAATATCGAACCGGACTCGAACTTGCACATCGAGACGGCAGTCGCTCGAGTCTGCCTGCTAAAAGTTCCGTCTCTTTTACCTTACTCCAGAGGAGCTACGTTTTGGACCGAGCCAAAGACACAGATATCGACCTTCCGACAAACATTTGACGGGGGGCGGGACGAAACTTCGTCCTTTATGTTAGTAGATCTTACTGTCAGAAATGTTATTCAAGACACCCTCGACCCTCGAATACCCTGTCTTCCATGAACCATTTATCTTGTAAAAAGAGGTCGTACCACCGTCTCTTCTGGGAGGTAGACCCCGGTAGCGAGGAAGGACGAAGGTGAGGTGGGTCCAAGATAGTAAGAACGTGAGGTGTATACTGGTCCCGTAGCAGAGAACTTGAAAACGATGGAGGCACACCCTGTCCCAGAACAAGTCGTGACGGGACGGTCTGGGTCGTGGGTTCTCCGGGGGTCACTTCTACGACCAGGGCGAGGGGTGTACCGGTCCACTGACGTGAACGAACCTCTACCTCGATTTCGGAGGATGCACCGGTCCTTTCGACCCTTTCGGTCTGTACCCTGAACTACCTTAGGACACAACGTCTTCTTCACTTCAAAGGTCGGTGACAACCGATCTCCTACCATCTCTTATCACGGACCCCTCTCCTTCCATCGACTCGTGCAGACTAGTACCCTCTCGAAGGCGACTCTCCGTCCTAAAGACCTGGGTCAGTCTCACGACAGTGGAAGTCCCTCCTGGATGGACGTCTCGAGACACACCTGCCCGTTGACCCTTCTGTAGTCAACCGTTACCTCGAGGACAAACACAGATACAACTGAAATCTAATACGTCTGTAGGAGTAGGTTTTACACAAGGCGTAAGGAACTTACTGAGTTCTACCACGGGAAGAAGGTCCTGTTCCGGACTGCTACCCCTCCCTGTCATCGTCACCCTACTCCCCCTCTCCCACCGAGACTAGGATTCCTCAAAGGTCCAATCAATTCGTTTGTCCCTCAGTCGTCTCGTCCCTCCCGTGGAGTTCACAGAGGACTCTGAGACCAAGGGACGTAGAGTACACCCAAGTCCCTCGAGAAAACAGTCAAAAGACAAAATGGTACAAAGAATCTCCTCATAACAGATAGGGATTAAAATTCGTGGTTGTTCGGTCGGGACCAATTTGTAATCTTAGTGAAACTCTCAATTTTTTTTTTCTTTTAGTGAACTCAAGAGGTACATACGATTCAGTGAAGTCAAGCACAGACACAGATCGGACGGTCCGAGGAGACAGGTACCCTAAGAGGTCCGTTCTTCTGACCTCACCCAACGGCCTGAACTCAAGATAGGGTCTAATTACTTAGTCTTATAGACTCACACCCTGGACCAACACCGTACTAATTTACTTAAAATCCTATCTGAAAAGTTCGAAATATTTAGCATTAAATGACTGTATTTTGTGATTAAAACGTTTCTTACAGGGTCTTCCCAGGACCTAAATGTACTGGGACAAATCATTTAGAGCATCAAGTCTAAAATAAAATCACGGCGTTCCGAAAATTGGACAGAATAAACTCTCCAAACCTATCTACTCTCGAGTGACTTGGGTTGACTCTCCTGACCACTGTCTAAAACACTAAAGAGATTCAAAACACTATACTTCTACGAGTTAAATTTTGGAAGTGAGTCCCTGAAGGGACCACCAGGTCACTAATTCTGAGGTACGAAGGTGACTTCCCCCGGGACTAAGTCAGGGGTACGGTGCGTCGTACCGGTTTATTTATTCATTTATTATAAAAATTTTCTATTAACCGTTTTATTAACTTTAAATTTTGTTTAAAAAATTTTTTGGTTGTACGTCTGTTGGTCTCGCCTCTCGTCCTACGCCTTGTCACTGTCTTAGAGATAACAGTGTCCTAAGGTTTGTCATAAGAAAAACAGTCTCTTAGTCATAACTCTATATGGGAGCAAGACATACTGCTAATATCCATAACACCCGAGTAAGGTACTTACTTCCCCCTTACCTACGTACTAGTTTTCGACCTTGATTAAGGATCTCGTAGAACTTATTATTAAATTTTTTACAGTTCCCTCCTTTCGTTTTGAAACTGTCACCCGATTAATTCAACTTCCGTACAAAGGAGGTAATCCTGACCATAGGAGACCTCCTCCGAATTCACTCTTCTGCAGCAGAAGTTTAATTTGGGTACACCTTTCCTCAAGACAAATAAACTCTGACACCTAAACATAACGAGAGACCAAAAGACGCGACACCACGTAAAGACTCCACCTTCTTAAGGTCACAATTCTAGAGGACTAGGTTCGTGCCTCTCGGCATTAGTCCGGATTTCTTATCGTATTCCCAAGGTAGTTATAAGCACCGGTTCTAAGGGACTATAAGTCTCTTGTGTTCCCGAAGGTGACCCGAAGACGGTCTTTAGACAGTGTCTGGACTAGGGAGTCGAAGTAGGTAGGTAGAAGGACCTCAATGTTTGGAAACTCAGACCAAGGACTCGATGAACTTATGTAATAAACCACCACCTTGCAACGACACGTAAACAGGTACTAACATGGTTGTCGATTGGTTTATGCTTAGTGGAAGACAAAAGGGGAAGTACCAGTTACACTAGGAAGGGACCGAATCCTTATGAGTAGAGGTCGGTTACCTGTCACCGGTATCAAGAAGGACACAAACGAAAGAGGTAACTTACATAACGAGGTGTGGGTTTTGGGACCTGTGCCTCCATAACAACTTAAAAACACCGTAGTTTCTCTCTAGAGGACTGAGAAATGATTCCGTATCACAAAGTGTTTATCGCTACAAACTATTCGAGAAGGATTTACAAACAGAAGACACGAGTACTGTTATCGTTTGTAGTACAAAATATGTATAAAAGTAACTCAGTACTTTGTCGGGACGTTCCATCTACAAAGAACGGGGGTCAAACATGTCTTCCTTGGACTCCCATTCGCACATACACTCAATAGACGACCTATTATTCGGTGGGATTAAGTCACGGAAATTTGTTACTTTCGTAAATAAAACAAGTACTTGAACGTCAAACCGGACCCGAACCACCCTTACTGGGTGACCAACAGTAAACCCTGTCAAGTTTCGGACCCTTGATCTTGACAGACTTTAGAGTGAGTAAGTGCACAAACCACCAACTCCCGTGAACAGTCGACTTTTGAATCGACCCCTACAGTCGGCCTTGTGAGGTACCACGGAGAAGTACCCGAGACCCGAAGGAGTGTTGTACCCCCGACTCAAGGGTTTCTTCTGTGTCTCTCGGTTCGTCTCACACACAGCGGAAATTACTGGGCGAGAGTCTTCAGTGTATGACACTGTAAGAAGAAAAGTAGATTCGACCGTGTTTTCAGGTGGGTTAAAGTTCTTCCTTTTATGTCTGAAAAGGTGACCTCTCGGGTACCCTGACTTTTAACATGATATCGGTGAAACCTTTTTATTTTAGACGGTGTCATCGACAAACTACAGTCCCGACCTTAGACTTGGGTCTAGACGGGTCAAGATGTTGGTTGGGAAGTGGCACGTGATGTTTTGAGACACTTCAATTCCTGTGTTCGGACGGAGGTCCCGTCATCTTACATCAACACAATTTATAATGTGGGCCCCAGTTACATCGTCTTTCTCAGTTTGAGTCTTTGTCTCCTAAACCTGAAACCCTTGAAGATTCCGAACCACATCCAAATACTATACTTACTCTTAACAAGACAGAAGACTTCGTACGACCTCAGTGAACCTTCTGAATAGTCCCGTTAGTTCGAACGTAAAGAAAAAAAAAAAAAAAATTAAAAATAACCTCATATCAACGAAATGTTACAACATAATCAAAGATGACATGTTGTTTCACTGGGTCGATATATATATGTATATAGAGGTGACAAAAAAATCTAAAGGAAAGGTAGTTTGAATCTAAAGGACCCAAGGATCCCAAAGTATTTTACTCTCGGGGTTTATTTAGTTCAGTGGTTCAATGTAGGTACAATCAACTTCCGAATCGTCAATCTAATAACCTTCCTGTCTAGTAAACTATAATTTTTTGTTATTATTCTTATAATAATTTACGAATGATTAATCACTCAGACTAAATGATTATTCTTTTCGAGTCCATAGATTATTGACCCCTTGATAAATTAACTTTACTCCACTTAAGATACCATTATACAATTGTTACCTGACTCTGTCCTGTTCTCTGTCTTCATTGTTCCTTCCTAATTTGGTTCGTTCGAGACGTCGTAAAGTTGTAAGAAGGAAAAGAAAGGAAAAGGAAAAAATTTTCAAGTCTCATTTGACATACAAATACCCGGATTTTCGGTCTCAAGAACGACAGAGCCCCTCCTATTAGTACAAGAGTCCTGATCTACTCAAGAGTTTTCACATGTTTACATCATGTGAAAACTACATCCCCTACTTGAGAATCGACTCTCCCGTTTTCAATCGTTCTCCTCCCACAGTCGTTTCCTTGTCTTCTCAGTGCACATCCTGGCCGACAGTTGAACACCCCGGTGACGTTGCACTTCCCCACCGTAGGAAGCAAGTTTTACTAATTTTCCTAAAACTCTGTCGTTGGTGTCTCGCAATTCGGTTCACACCCCGAGAAGACTCACGTCCCAGAGTGCGTGGAAATGGTTATCGTCCACTGTTCCGCCCACCGTCTCCCGACTCAAAATTCTCCTCCTCTATCTGTTGTCGAGATCACTACTCTTAACAGTTCATCCCGATTCTGTCTCTCCGTTCTTCCTTCCCTGCGTACCTCTCTCCTTGCCTTTCTCCTTCCCTTCCTCCCGCCTTCCTCCCCTCCTTTGTGCCCTTCCTCCCTCTCACGAATCAGGGTCTTTCGCTGACTTCCTCTGGACAAAATATCCTTCCACATTTTCCTGAAGGGACCACCAGGTCTCCAATTCTAAGGTGAGAGGGTCACGTCGACCAGGTCCAAACTAGGGACCAGTCCTTTGATCTCGGACGTACGACGTCGAGTTTGGACTACGTCGGTGTATGTAAAAATTTTTTCTTTTCTCCTACAATTCACCTTCGTCCTGACCGTTCTTAAAACTCTTTGGTGCACTGAACATGCTTGTCAAACCTGTACTTTGTTATCCTTCCTTTTGTGTATCTTTACCTTTCTTCCCCGACCTTTTCCCCCCGTAACCGCACCACAACCCGACCTCCCCCGCCAAGAAAGAACCTCCCACACACCTGTTTGTCCTCCCACTCATGTCCGAGACACGTCTTTGGTATTTCGATTCCCGTCCGACTTCCAGCGAGGGTTCTCCGGAACTCGGGTCATTATAATGAGTCGAGGAACTTAATATCCGTCGGAACCCGGGTTTCGGTAATAGTCTTGTTCGACCATTGAGTCCAAGTCCCATAGAGACCTGGGACGAGAGAATCAGTCCGTGAACTCGGTTCATCGGAAGACCCGTACCTCGGATGTTCAAGGAAACCCTCCCCTATAAATGTATTGATACAAGTCGACAAATATTTTTGGTAGACCACTCGATTCCACAACTACTGTGTATGATTTAACTACCCAATGGACAGAGTTCATTATAAAAATTTAAGTGGACAACACTACAAATTAAACGTACACAGTAAACCGATCCGACAGTACGGGTCCATAAACCCGTTTATAATACGACTGACGAAGGTCCGTCTAAAAAAAAAAAAATATTCTACGTGTAAATTTACTCATCTGAAACTCATTTCGTCTACTGGAAGATAGAACACACGCCCGGAGTAGGTCAGTCATCTTCAGGAATTATCTTTATACCGACTGTTACAGACTTCTTCTCCCTTAAGACGGTTGTCCAACAGAAACTTGAACTTGACACTGAAAAGGGATTCAGAGGTTGAACTACTGTATCGGGTATTCCAAAATCTGAGTGGAAGAAGGTGTTAGTCTACCTCTGTTAGGATGGAGATAGAGATAGAGATAGAAATCGAGACGGCGGCGACGGCGACGACGATTCAGCGAAGTCAGCACAGGCTGAGACACGCTGGGGTATCTACCGTCGGGTGGTCCGAGGGGCAGGGACCCTAAGAGGTCCGTTCTTGTGACCTCACCCAATGGTAAAGGAAGAGGTTACGTACTTTCACTTTTCACTTTCAATTCAGCGAGTCAGCACAGGCTGAGAAGCGCTGGGGTACCTGACGTCGGATGGTCCGAGGAGACAGGTACCCTAAAAGGTCCGTTCTCGTGACCTCACCCCACGGTGACGGAAGAGGATAGGTGTGTTTTTAGGACAACCAAGATAAAGAGACGTCTTGAGACTGGTTATGTGGACTTTAAGAAGTATACTGTAACATGTCCGTCGGAAGACGCATCTCGAATAAGTCGGAAACATTAGTTGAAGTCTATTTCCGACTGTCAGAGACTTCGGAGTTTACATATGAATAATGGACAAATCCTCTAGTTTGGTTAGTTAGGATTTCCTTTAGTTGGAACTGATAAAGAACCTTCCTGTCTAAGACTTCGACTTCGAGGTTATGAAACCGGTGGACTACACTTCTCTACTGAGTGACCTTTTCCGGGACTACGACCCTTTCTAACTCCCGTCCTCCTCTTCCCCTGTTGTCTCTTACTCTACCGACCTACAGTAGTGGTTGAGTTCCTGTACTCAAACTCGTTTAAGACTCTCTATGACTTCCTGTCCCTTCGGACCGCACTACATCAGGTACGCCAACGTTTCTCAGTCTGTACTGAATCACTGATTTGGGTCTTGTTGTTAACTTACTTTTTACGGATCTCACTGGGGTGACTCAATACGGAATACACTGCCGACTCTTTTTCTTACAACAAAGAAATTCCCATCTTGAATGGAAGAAGTTCACCTGGGGTTTAGTGGTTCAGAGTAGAGATAAGTACTCTCTGACTGGTTGGTTTACTAACCTTACTGTCTAGTAAACCATAATTTTTCTACTAGTGTGATTCGGTATAGTAGACTGAATGTACTTCTTTCACCCGTCTAGGTTTATGATATCTCTCATTTATGATATTTCTTTTTAAGAAAGAGAAGGTAAACTATACTTAGTAAAATCACGATATATCTACCTAACAAAATAGTTTTCTTTCAGGAGAAGAACAGCAGAAACAGTGAAGTTGTAAGAAAGGACATTCTCTTATTGATCGGATCCCTTTTCAATCCGTAGTTCTTAATATAGGGGTCCTCAAGGGACCATCGGATCACTAATCCTAAGGTCCGAAAATGACGACACCGGACCCAAGTTAGGGACCAGTTCCTTGACTCTAGAACGTTTAGCTTACCGTGTCGTTTTTTTTAATATAGGAACTAAGACGGTACCCGGGTCCGACACGTTGGTACCCGTTCTGTAGATCGGTAAGACCCGGATAAAGGAATGATGATTTTTCTTTCTCGATCTAGTACAACACAGACTTCAGTTGAGGTTGGGCTGACGACATCTTAAAAATAGACTTTGAACTTTTCTTACAAATTGGTGACTTCAGGACTCCCTGTCTAAAGTATCCGATTTCGTTGTCTTTCAACTTCACACTGTAAATTAAAGAAACCTCTTTTAAGTCCGAAGAAAGAACTGGAGTAAATCTTGAATTAAAACACCCTAAAAGAAAAATTCCTTATCAATTTATCGGATTTTTAGAAGGTTAAACTCGATAGTTTGTAAATTCGGAGACAACATCAGACCCAGGTTAGTCTTCTCTCTTCGGTGTGTAACCAAAATCGCCCTCTTCACATTGTATTTCGCTATTAATTAATACTATGGTCTCATTGGTAATGTATATTCCTGTCAGATATACCATATGAGATCTCGACTTCCTCTTATCGGTTCCCCACCGTCTGAACCTTCCCCACGTCTAGAGGGACCTCTTCTACACCAGTCCGGGCGTCTTTCGTAGCTTCAAGTGAGAAGACCGCTCCGGTCTCGACAAAACCTTAACGATCGGTTCGTTACCCGGTGGGAGGACGCAAGTTCTCCTTTCGTCTACTAGTCGCGACCCTCGGATCCACTCGTCTTCCTAGGTCCCTGACCACCCATGTCCCCTGGGAGTCCGGTGTGCCCCGAACGACTCACTCATCGTCTAGATACTCCGGTGGATCTGGTGTCCGTCCGACATACGTCCACTGTACCCCGGAAAGTGAAGACACAAGTCTCCCGACGTCTTTCCAATAGTCGTCCACTCGGACGTCTCCGGTCTCCCTAGTGAAAAAAACCGAACTCCGACCTCTGGACTGGGGGGTCGAGTGTGGTCTCGTAGTCCTCTCGGGGAAGAAAGACGTCCCAGGGAAGGTACGAGAGAGGACCCTTTGGGATGGAGGTACGAGTGAAATCTTCACGACTTTCCTTAAGGGTGGCAAAGAGTGGGTTGTAAATAACTTCCCACGGAAACCTCGACCCTTTGTTATTGAACTATTCACTGTACTGTAGACAGGTCGAATTTACCGTAGAGAGGAGTAGGACGATAAAGAAAACCCCAGGAGAGACTTAGTAAAAAGAGAGAGGACCTAGAACCACGGACGTTTACTGAAAACCCGTTAAGAGTCGAAGGGAAATAACAGACCTCTGCTTCGAGATACATGGAACCAAACAAACACCTCACAGACAACAAGTGACTGAGGACCCAAGGACTCCAGGAAAGTCTCTAGGACCCTCAAGTGTGATAAAAGTTTCAGTAGTAAAGAGGGAGTCCAACGATAAAACACCCATTTTAAATGACCCCAAAATCACGTTTATTTCCTTCACCATATCTCAACAGTATGTGCTTCTCTTTTTTTTTTCTCGACTAGAGTAAATACTTACTAAAACTGCTTCGACAATCAATAGATTACATTAATTTTAGAGTCGGGCACTCATGCATAGAAAATTTGTAAGACCACCTAATCTACCCTTTACGTATAAATCGAGAAACCGGCGTAACGGTTCGTGTCACTAACAGAGTCCTCTTGACGAACACGTTAACTCGACTGGTCATCGAAGAGAGTGTCTTGTCAAAAATCGACTTTCCGTTGGTCGTCTGTTTGGTACCAAAAAGGTCTGTAAAGGACCTTTTACTTCCTTTACTCGAACAGTAAAGTTCTGATTGTCGGCCGCCATAGGTAACGGTTATTATTTTCTGTTTGAAACTTCTCTTTTACTCTTATAACCTTTTATCCATAAACGGTGATCCTTAAACTGTCGAAGAGGAACGAATTTTAAAAGACTACTAGAACCACCACTATAATGACTTACTCTATAAAACGATGGTATACTCTTTGACATACTGGTAAACCTTCTAAGTTCAGACACTTTACAATAAAAGTTTTACTACTTAAACACTATACTGTTTTGGTAAGTATTCATTTTGTAGGTAAGTTTCACGCTCTATCTACCTAAAAAAAAAGAAAAATCAGCTTACCTTCTTAAAGTAACTATCCCAAAGTTTAAGGTGGATAGTTGGTTGAAAATTCTTTGATGGTGAACAACTCAAAGCCATACCATATTTTCTTTTTATGAACGTTAATAGACTTTAATAGACTTTTCCGATAATTTAATGAGGAAGGAAAAGGTTGATACATAGACCCATTCCGGTCTAAAAAAAGTATCTGAGGTTTGTTTATCCTTTTATGCCTTACGTCTTCGACTGAAGAGACTTCAGTCAGTTTCTAAGATATTTTGATATTGTTACGGTGAGAAGAATGATTTAAAAAAGATTTATATACCAAAGAAATATAATTTTATACGACAAAGACAATTGTACATTATATAAACAGTAATAACAATATAAAACTACTTACTCCTTTATTTATACAAAATCGAAATTAATATTATGTCCTTTATAGCTATCGATATTGGGTGTACTTGTTTTCGAGAAATCATAGGAGTTGTTAGAATTTTCCGTGCTTTCCTAAGACTTTGGTTTTCTCAACCTTTTGCCGACAGAATTCGACTATTAAAAGGTAATCGACGAACTAAAATCTTTTAACGACTTTCAATACTCACGTCTCTAACTCTGAATTCCAGTGTCCCGCTTAGTCTCCGTCTCCACCCAGATCATGGTATCAGAAGACGATATTACGGAAGTCGTTGGGTTCAAAGAAAGAGTCCTACGAGAAAGCTCCCGGTTGTAGTTTTAAAACTCTATGAGTTCAGTATTTTTACCTCGTTACAGTAGGAAGGGAGGTGTACGTACGAAAGATTGTCCTTGAGTCAAAATCCATGGACCCGAACAACGACGACTTCCGTTACATTTATTTTGTAATCGGTTCGAATGGTATATCGTACTCTCTGATGCAGTATCGTATATTATACTGAATCAACCGTGTGTTGTATATTACATATTAGTATGTTGGATATAGTAACGTAGGACGGTAATGATAATATACATGATAATGTATCACATATTACCAAATACAAAATTTTTTTATAAATAAAAATAAACAAACTGACGTGACCCAGAACCAACGCCGTGCGAAGACAGAAGAAATACCGTACGTCCTAGAAATCAACACGTTACACCCTAGATCAAGGGACTAGTCCCTAACTTGGGTCCGGAGGACGTAATTGTCACGACTCAGAATCGGTGACCCCATGTTTCAAATACACAAATACACAATAATGTCGAATCTACTACATCTTACATAATTATTATGTCATATTATATCGTTTCATATCATATCGTATATGTACAAGATCATTTATTTAAATGATATGGATCCCTTCTCTGACCTCTTCCGTTACCGTGGGTGAGGTCATGAGAGCGGACCTTTTGGGGTACCCGCCTCCTCGGACCACCCGACGTCAGGTACCCCAGCGATCCTCAGCCTGTGCTGACTCGCTGAAACGAAACTGAAAAGTGAAAGTACGTAACCTCTTCCTTTACCGTTGGGTGAGGTCATAAGAACGGATCTCTTAGGATCCCTACCCCCTTGGACCACCCGACGACAGATACCCCAGCGTGTCTCAGTCTGTACTGGTTTCGCTGAATCGTCGTCGTCGTCGTCGTCGTCCCTTCTCTGTCATGAAACCCCAGTCTCGACCGACCGTCAACACACGTGCACTCCGGGCACCTTTTCACCTTACTACTTGAACCCCTCAAACGGTCGGCGACATGTAGTAAGAGGAAACTGGGGTGACAACCGTAAGCAAAGGATCACGACGGTTTCATTTACTGGTATTTGACCCGCCGAATATCGTTGTCTTTACATAAGAGAGTGTCAAGACCTCCGACCGTCAAACGTTAGTTCAACCGTCGTCCCGGTACGAGAGAGACTTCAGAGATCTCTTCTGGAGCGGGATTAGAGGAGGTCGAAGACCCCAGACGCCTGGTAGGAACCACAGGAACCAAACGGCTATATAGATAGGTAGGTTAGAGACGGAGGCAGAGTTATGCTGTAAAAACAGACACGTGTTTACAAATCCCGGGTGAACTTAGGTTGTACTGGAGTAGAACTGAGTTAAAATAGACATTTTAAAACGAAGGTTATTCTAGTGTGAGTGTCCAAGACGCACCTGTACTTAAACCCTCCCTTACAATAAGTTGGGTCAAGTGGTACAGAAACTGATGGGGTCGGGGGTAACGAGTCTCGGAGAAACCTGGTGTCAGGTAGACCTAAAAAGGAGGATGGAAGGTCCCGGACCCCAGGGGGACTTAGGGGGCTTCAAGAACCAACTACAAAGTTCACCGACGGTGTTCGTATGGTGTAAATTGGGTACTCAAATAGTTTACCAAATATACCCCGTGTCCTGACCAATCAACCCTTCCTCCTTTTCTCCTCTTACTTGTTAAGTTATGATTTCTTTATTATTGGGTTAATTTTATACCCGATTCCTGAACTTATCTACAAAAAGGGTTTCTTCTGTACGTTTGTAGGTTGTTTTTTTCTTAAGAGTTATAGTCATTAATACTCTCCTTACGTTTAGTTTTGGTGTTACTCTAGAGTAGAGTCCTATCGATAAGATCTTTTTTGTTTACTGTTCAGAACCGGTCTAACTTTAATCGTGGGAGTGTGTGACAACCACTTTTATGATTCACCTCGTCACTGATACCTTTTGTCACAGTACCTAGGAGTTTTTTTATTTTTTATCTTGATGGTATACTGGGTCGTTAGGCTGAAGACCCCTCAGTCGATTTTATTGTTTAGTCTTAGACTTTCTCTATAATCGTGAGGACACAAGTAATACTGACGTACAGGATTCAACGAAGTCAACACAGGTTGATAAACACCGGGATACCTATCATCAGGCGGTCCGAGGAGACAGGTACCCTAAGAGGTCCGTCCTTATGACCTCACCCAACGGTATGGGAGGAGGTCCCCTAGAAGGACTGGATCCTGAGTTTGGGTACAGAGAATATAGAAAACGTAACCGTCCCCCCAAGAAATGGTGATCGTGATGGACCCTTCGGGACACAAGTAATATCGTGATAAATTTATCGGTTCTATACTTTTACCGGTTGACAAGTAACTATCTACTTACCTATTTTTTTGACTACATATGTGTGTCACCTTATAATACGTCTGAATTTTTTCTTCCTTTAAGATTTTATACATTGTTGTACCTACTTAGAGTTCCTGTACTACCACTTTCTTAATTTGACTAGTGTCTTTCTGTTATGACGTACTAGGGTGAATATACTTCATTGATTTTATCGCTGACTTGACTTGACTTTCTATCGCTTTCAGTTATAGTTTTTCACCTTTCCACCAACGGTCCCCGTTCCTCTCCCCTCTCACCCCTCAAGGATTATGTCTTTATGTCAAAACAAACTCGTTTCACTCATTCGCGACCTCTCGGCTGTTATGACGGAACCTGTCACTTTGTACAGAATTCTCCCATCTAAAGTACAATTAACAAGGGTCGTGTTCTTTTGCCTTCCCTTCCCTGACACTTTGACGTTCTCTCTACGTCTCTGTTATTCTGTCTGGGGACCACAGTACAAAGAGAACCGGAAAACCGTTAAAAACAAATGGTGTAGCTATTAGGATTGTTCTGTTCTCACCTGTACCCCTTGCCACTGACGGTGGTCGGAGATGTCGGGTGTCTCGACACCGTATACCCGACGTCAGACCCTTCGTAGGTCTGTAGGGGTCACGGGAGTGGAGGACGAGGTACTGAAACCCACCGGTACGATGGACAGACCCGACCCAGGAGTCCTACCTCAGACGCGTACCGTCAATTCTTGAGACCCAGACCTTGGTCTAACGGACTCAAGTAGGGTCCCCGAGAGTCCGGTCACTACAGGCGAGAGACATTAAAGGGGAGTCGAGGGTGCAGACACTTTCCTACTGTCATAGAGTGATGGGTCCAAAGTGTACTCCTTATTTACGTAATTATTACAATACATTTCGTCGTCAACGGACCGTCAGATCACCAATTCTGAGACACGGAGCTTAGGTCCCCGAAGTCCAAGTTAGGGACCACCCCCTTGATTAGGGTGTACGGTCCACTACACTGGTTTTTATTTATTCATTCTTATTTTCTAAACTTAACTTGTCTCTCGAACAATAAGTACTATTACGTTAATTGATTTTTCGTCGTATACCTTTCGTGAATCTTGTTACGGACTGTTATAACTATAAGTAACCATAATAATTGTAATAATATACTTAAAACGCGGGTCGATTATTCTTACGGTTATAAAGACATCAAGGATGAAGCTCATACAATACTCATAGGGGTGAGGGTGGGAGTGGTGGTCTCCATTTCTGTCTATTCTCACACACCGAAAACAAAAACTTAAGAGCCGAACAGTGAATGTAGTATTGACTGGGACCCCTTTTTAAGGAAACAGTCCTACATAATTCCCTGGTTCTTGGACAGTTTTCCCACGAAGAACTCTTTCTATGAAAATCCTTGACTACAGTAGTTGGGTTCAAAACGTGGTCAGTAATAATTTAGGTATCAACGGACAGACTCACACCGAAATAGCCATTGCAATCGGGACACCAGTCCCACCGCGGACGGGATACGGGAGGCGGAAAGACTAAAAGATATTGGTTCGGACACCACAGACTTTGTGAGTCTCACCTAGACAAAGGTCGTGGTTCCTTTCACTCTGGACTTATTCCTACCTCAAGGTCCATCTCAATTCTCTTTCCACTTTATTGACATTAAAGTATCGTTAATGGATGTTCGTTGTGGTCGTTTCCGTGGTCAAAAGGTAATATTTGGACTTAGAGACGACCCTCACTACCCGGTCCATCTTTATTCGTGTGTGACTCCGAGAGGACATACTTTCTTCTGTAGGCGTGGGGAGGGGTGGGGTTCGGGTGTCGTTTTTTTCGACGTCCCCTTTTTATTACACGACTCGAACCTCCCGTCAAAAAAGAGGAAGAGAAAGTTTTTTTCCTTCTTTCTTTTCTTCAGAACCATTCGGGGGTAAGGTCTTACAACCACCCTAACAACAGTCGAAAAGTTCGGTCCGATACCCGGAAAGGAGGTCCCTCGGAGGAACACTAACCTCGGACCAGGACTACTCCGGTGTCAACGGTCCCATCGGTTCCTGTTTGATCTCACTCACCCACCCTGAAGGGACCGCCAGTTCTTCAATTCCGACTCGAAGGTGACGTCCTCCGTGTCCAAGCTAGGGACCAGTCCCTTGATTCTAGGGTGTACGGAGCTCCGGTCATGTTTGTTTCTGTAGACGTTTTGTTTTTTTTTGGTGGAATTTTGTTGTTGTTGTTGTTGTTTTTGATCTCACTAACCCACTAAAGAGGGAGGTTCATGGTAAAACCCCGGTCATTTGGTCCGAGGAAACAGGTACCTTAAGAGGTCCGTTCTTATGACCTCACCCAACGGTAAAGGAAGAGGTCCTCTAGCAGAGTTGGGTCCTTAACTTGGGTCCAGAGGACGTAGCGTCCACCTAAAAAATGGTAGACACGGTGGTCTCTTCGGAGTCTCAATCATCCACTAAAGAGGGAGGTCCATGGTAAAACCTCGGTTATTTGGTGAGTCACCTTTATTTAGTGTGTCTTTAGTCAAGAAGTTGGAAAAAGAAGGACACAAACGACTTTTATATGAGATATTTTAAGTGTAGAGACGTCGGGTGAGTCTCCATTTTCACCTGAACGGAAAGTCTCTTTTTTTTAAGACAAAACTCCGCCCATGACTCTTCCCCTTTCAACCCCTCGTCCTCACACGTCCAGGAGTTATTACGACAGACGACACTAATAGACACACATGGACAGAGTACGGGACCAGGTGTGGATCCTCCCAGGATTCGCGGACTCATTTACGACAAAACTTAGGGGACACATACGAAACGCGTACTAGTTATACATAAGTGACAAGTTTTCTTATTAAATTGTTTACTTATCCAATAACTGTGTTCCAGTTCATCATCAGTCTTGATTCACCCTGTAACTAATTTCAGAACTCGGACGTCTAATCTATCTTTCTCCAGTTTTAGACTCCTAGACATGAGAACTGCAGGAGTACTTCGTTCCTGATTTCCCATCTCCTATTCGCTATCTCCTTATATGAAACCACTCCAATAACTATATTGGCTTCCTTTCGTAAAGTCTACCAATCTTGACAGGAGTCTTACCTGACCAAACTCTCTATATTTGACGACCACTCGCCTCGATAAGTTCGTATCTGTTCTACTAATGAGTCCTCATATCTTCAACCAGGTCGTAAGAACCACAGTCTAATACACTATAATTCCCCAAAGGACCACCGAGTCTACCATTTCTTAGACGGACGTAACACCTTCTGGGCCCAAGTTAGGGACCTAGCTCTTCTAGGAAGTCTCTTCCCTTACCGTTGGGTGAGGTCATAAGAACGGACCTCTTAAGGTACCTGTCTCGTCGGACCGTCCGATGTCAGGTCCAGAGTCTCAGTCTGTGCTGACTCGTTGATTGTGAAAGTGTTGTGAAAGGGACATTACAATTTCCAGAGAAAAAGAGTTACCAAAGTCTTTCAATACCCAGACGTATTAGTGGTACGACCTTTGAGTGTAAGTCAAGGTGTCTCAAATAACTCGGGAATGAGAGACGGTTCGCAGTGGGATGTAATCCTTCTGTTACTATTTATTATTTTCCGTCGAAATTTCCTTCCGACCTCGTACCTGAATCCAGCGGAGTTTGACCGCAGATTGACAATCTTAGGATATACGGAAGAACGATTGCACGTGTTCGACTGAGTCCTGAGAGCACGAAAAGAAAAATCCGACCTTAGCTACCCCTTTCGTAACCGTTGACAGGGAAGAGAGTCGCAGAGAAATACTAGGAGACCGACTTTCCTCAACACAAGTTACAGTGGTGCCACCTAGACTTTTCCATTTCCTACCACGTAAGCACTCGTCATCCAAAGCGACGTCCTTGTCTACTAACAGGTACTTCCTCCCGCTTTTGGAAGAGAGCCAAGGATCGACGGAGGACGAGTGTGGAGAACCCGGTCTGGGGATCAATTTTCCCTCCGACTCTTTTGTTCGTAGTGGGGACCCTGTCTCGTTCAGGGTTAAACGTTCCTTCTTCCTCCCTGACCCGTGACCCATAGCACTGACTCACAGACCGTGTCTCTACCCGTACCTGTAGACTTTTAGGTCTCACTCGGTAAGGGTTACGGGAGCAGGACCCCTTGGGGTCGGTCTGTGGTCCACACTCTCCAACTCAAAGGTTCCTCGACTCTAGGTCTGGTAAAGAGGGTGATACAAGGGTAGAAATCTTCAGCAATCACACTTTCGAGACCTAATCTCTGACCCTACCTCACAATGATCATAGGACGAAGATTTCACGTCAAAATTACTGACAAATTTTAAGACCGTAGCAAGTGGTGGTGCTCGGTGCACGAAAGGAAGAACGAAGAGAGGAGAGAGGAGACGAAGGGGAAATTTACCCCTGACCGAGTCTGCGTAAGAGGGCCACAAGTAGGAGGAGGAGCCACTCGAATCGTGTGAGAGGGACGGTGGAAGTACAGTCAATAAGACGTGGATCTGGGGACGAGAGGAGAACGACAAAGGTGAACGTAAAAGACTATAGTGAAATTTTATAGAAAAAACTTTGAACATGGAAGTAAAAGGGAAACTCAACTCAGGGGTGGTGTTTTTTTTTTTGGTGGGACTTAAGGAAACAAGAAAGTAAAAATACCCGTGACTTCGTAAAGGTCGAAGAAGGAGAACGACGGGAGTAACAGGTAGTCATCGGTTCATAGGAGAGAGGCACGACAAAGAATGAAGGCTCGAGAGAGCAGATAAGAGTTTCGGGTGCAAACCAGGTCCAGGGTGGTGACCATCAATCTGTCAGAGAAACAAGAAGTTCGACCAGAAGAAGGTAGGCCCAAGAGAGACAGAAAGAGAGGAGTAGGAAATATAATGGTATTCCCATAAGAAGGATTTTGTTAGGAAATCCTATAAAAGGGATTTTATTAGGAAATTGGTACACCTCTCTACCACGGGTCAAGGGTCCTGGTTGGGTAGAGGACCCTTCGGAGGGGGAGGATGGGGTGGTGAAAGTCCGTGTAGATAGGGAGTCGGAGGGGGTCTGAGTGGGTCGCAGACACCAGGGACGACGGGTCGAGGTAGTTAAACGTAGAGTGGTCCAATACTATAGATGTCAGGACTATAAAATGTTAATCGGAACGAAAGGATATTTTTAGTGTATTTCACACTCAAAAAAAGAAGGAAGATAAGTTCCTTTGGATCTGTGTGTCAATTTACCGAACAAATTCCACGGGTAGATGCCAACCTCCCCGATAGTGGTTTTTGGGGTAGAGGAGCCAAGTCTATGGTACGAGAAGTCCTGAGTAGTCAATACTTCAAACAAAACAGTAAGTGCCTTCTGGAACTTAGGGAGTTCCCGTCCAACTCTAGTACAAATTCAAAGAAACATAGGCAGTATCTTCGAGTAAGTAAGTAAGTCCCCGGGTCGATTGGAAACTGTTTACTTACTTGTGTGGGTACGTTATGTCACAGACGTTCTCGACTGAAAGCATGTCAACCCTGCTAACTGAAGGAAATCACCTCTTCTCCTCCAGAAACCTCATAGTAGACAACTTGCACCTGAGCACAAACCGACACCTAGTCGGTGGGGTCGTGAGGAGTCTAGGAATGCTCCGAGAAAGGAAAGACAATAGTGTAGACTAGGACGGTTGCGGGAAGTTCATCCGGTCAGTTCATAGTCCTGAGATCAAAATATCTATTCCCCTGAAAGAATGACTTTTTTTTTTTTTTTTATATATATATATATATATACTTAATTCCTTGAAAATTTTACGAACTATTATCACTTCAAATCGTTAAGGGTCGTTTTGATTAAAGGATAGGACCGAGGTGGTACTCAACTCACAGGAACTTGTTCAATGGGAGAGAAAGGTCTCGGACGAAGGAATGTCCACGCTACCCGTATCGTCACCTCGGAACAAAGACACACTCCTAGATCCCTCCGTCCGGTACCTGGTGAACGTAAGTGAGTGACAACACGACCGACCATCGTTCTTGTGGTGCACACAACCGAGAAGCATCGTAGTAGAACTGGAGGTCAGTCTCTTCCTCCTGATTACGTATAATTTACTAGGCATTCAATCTGAACCGTTATCCATTAATTCAGGATTGATATATTAAAGTATTGACGACTTCTCTCAGTTGTTTCTCTACCCGGGACGGGACTGGTCGCAGGGACCCGTTGTATTCGACCCGAGATCGTCGGTGTCCGTCATGGAGTCTTCCTACGGTCTGAGGTCTCCGAACAAGACGACTCAGAATCCTTCTTTTTTTTTTAGTAGGAATTATTAAAGCGGTCCCGAAGGGACCACCGAGTCAACCATTTCTTAGACGGACGTTACGTCCTCTGGGTCAAAGCTAGGGACCCAGCCCTTCCAGGGGACTTCCTTCTTTACCGTTGGGTGAGGTCATAAGAACGGATCTCTTAGGGGTACCCGTCTCCTCGGACCGCCCAACGTCAGGTACTCCAGTGTTTCTCAGTCTGTATTGACTCGTTGACTGTGAGAGTATTAAAGGTCTAGAAATTCGGTGTCTCTCCAGTAACGACTTTATATTTTAGTCACACATAAAAAGGGTGGGACGACCCTTGGGTTCGAAGTAACGGAACACACACACACACACACACACACACATACGTCCGAGTCTGTACAGACTGAGAAACACTAGGCGGATCTGACATCGGGAGGTCCGAGGAGATAGGTACCCTAAAGGGTCCGTTCTCAAGACCTCACCCAACGGTACAAGATGAGGTCCCCTAGAAGGGTTGGGTTCCTGACTTGGTTATAGAGAACACAGAGGATGTGACCGTCCACCTAAGGAATGGTGACTCGGTGACCCTTCGGGTAGTGACGGAATCCACGCGAGAATACTCGGCGGTCCCTTCGGGAATCTTGTGTCCTTCTCTTCCATTTCTTACCGGAACGCAACAGACTTTCCTCCTTGTGTATACTTCGTCTGTGTCCCTGATTCCTTTAATCTAAAATCTTCACGAAAGTCCCAGTTAACAGACTCCTCAAGGTTCACGGGGTCTTCCGTCGACCTCTCACACACACAAACCCGTACCTACACCCTCCCTGTGGAATTATCTCTAAGGACCGAAGGGGAGGGTCCGACTAATGCGGTCCTTACACAAAGTAATGTCTGAGGAGAAGGGGGAACAAATGAGAGAACCAAGGAGAGAGATGACAAGGGGCGGAGCGGACGGAGGGTGTTCCTCACACGTAAGAGTCTCTCTCCCAAACCCCACTGCGGCTACAGGGTCGGGACGGGGCCCTTCGAAGGCAGCACGAGGGAGACACGAGGCACATCAGAAGAGGGAGACGTCCAGGAGGTAGGCAGACGACCGGGAAGAGGGGGAAGAAACGAGGTAGGGGCGAGGGCGGAACTTATTCCTGGGTACAGTTTGTGTTGCAGTGAAGGAAGGAGGACACGTATAGAACTTCTTGTGTCTAGTAAGAATCACCTTTTCGTACTGACTTAAGCACTTATAAGTTTCAAGCCCTAAGACGGATTATGTAAAAACAATTCGCTTATTCATTTCCTAGAAAACTTTCGTTTGGGGTTGAAGACGGGACCCATAACCAGAGAACCGAGATCGAATCTATCAGTGGACACTAGTCCGAGACGAAAAAAGTGTCAGGTAGGACAGAACGAAGATAATGACTTAAGATGGTCGGCCTAAAGGATATAGTGTGGTACAAGTAGGTCTTGGAGGTGGGAAGAGACGGGATACAGGGTAAGGTTCAGACAAAAACGATTGCCCGTATATTACTTGCTAGGTGGGGTCCAGAGGTACAGGTACTTCACGGGACCACATTCGGTGGAGGACTTGGAACGAGAGAGGAGAGGTGTCTTTCGGTCGACTGGACGTGTTGGAACGGGGACCATGGGTAGGTGGGAAGGACTGCAAGTTGCCCCTACACTTCTGTCTGCAGTTATTCTAGCTCCTCAAGGACCTCCTCTGAAACTGGGGACTTTTCATTACTCGACGAAGAAAGGTCTCGATTACTGCCCCTCCCAAGGCACATGAAGAGATCTTGGACCCTCATCTAAAGGCTTTCTCGGAGTAACTGAGTCTCGAGTCCTGGGAGAAACGTTTCTCTCTCAGAGCATGCCGGGAGGAGTGGGGGTTTCCCGACAAACGGAGGTCGGACGAGGTGTTTCGAGTCGGGGGTTCTCGACTCCGGGGGATTTGTGCAGGAGAGAGGGTCGGGGAGACGGACTCACCCCCGTCTCCGAGGAAGTACCGTCTCGTTCTCGACTTTCCAGTTGCTTCATTTCACTTTTCAGTCGGTCCTCTCTCCATTAGGGTACTGAATTTTGGTGTGGTTGCATACTTATTCTAGGTGTTTAGACTGGGGCAGACCAGCCTTGGGTATTAATTTGTACTTCTTTTTTTACCTGACTTTCGTCAAACTGAAGACTTTTGCTCCAGTCATTCCCCTCTTTGGTCTCACGACCAAGATATCTATTCAACGAGGATTACCCTTTCTCCTCTCTTCTCGGGACTTTAGGATTTTCGACGACCTTTGATCTGCACACGTAACATGGATCTACCTTCAATCTCTAAGTTTGTTAGTGGAAATCTTTTTTCTTTTTGATCTCGTTATTCTCATAATAATGTATGTCTCCTTCTGCACGTCTTTGTTAGGACGTCCGAACAGGGACTTTTCGAAATTCGTTTCCACAACATCTCAGGTAAAAGTCCAAGAAACCCCCTATCCCCTTATATCCCTCTCGTCTCCTACCTTTGAGAATCTTTAGTTGATCCTCCTCGGTCAACCACTGTAAGGTCCAGTCTGTCTGATCTCCCGACCCGAGTCCGTCACTGTCACTCTACCCTCGTCTCCCCGTCCTTCCTACAATCTTGTATGAATCATCCACTTTAAGACCGGTCCTCTTAAGGTGCTGACATTTCAGGTACCCCAGTGTGTCTCAACCTGTACTAACTCGCTAAGAGTGAAATTATCCCCTTTATTCACCTGACTGTTCTTTCTACTGGTAGAACGTAACCAAAATTTTAAAATAAAAAATGTCTATATCGGGAGTGAACTTTGACTTTGAAAGAGAGTCAGCACAGGAAACACTGGGGTACCTGATATCGGGCGGTCCGAGGAGTCAGGTACCCTAAGAGGTCCGTTCTTGTGACCTCACCCTTCGGTACGGGAGGAGGTCCCGTAGAAGGTCTGGGTCCCTCGTCTGGACCCAGAGGAGGTGACACCAGTCTAAGAAATGGTAGACTCGGTGGTCTTGGTCGTTAGGGACCGAATCTTCCGATCACGGAATAGGTACTCCGGTGACCCCGACGATATCGGGAGTGAACAACACGGGATCTTCCATCCATGACAGTCATAGGATTAAAATGTCGACCTCTTCGACTCCGAACCTCTCCAATTCATTGTGCGGGTTCCAGGGTGTAGATAGTTTAGTGACAATTTAAAATTGAGGAGCACTAGAGTAATTCAGAGCTGGTAAACGTGTAGGAAGGATTTTCACAAAAGAAACAGTAGGTGTAACTCCTAGAGGCGATCACCTAGTCTACCATTCCTTAGACGGACGTTACGTCCTCTGGACCCAAGTTAGGGACCCAGTCCTTCTAGGGGACCTCTTCCTTTACTGTTGGATGAGTCATAAGAACGGACCTCTTAGGGTACCTGTCTCCTCGGACCGTCCGATGTCAGGTACTATAGGGTTTCTCGACCTGTACTGACTCACTGAATTGTGAAAGTTGGTGACACTAGATTAATTCGGAGTTGGTAAACATGTAAGAAGGACTTTCACATAAAAACCAATAGGGGCAATCCTGTCAAATAAAGGTATGACTCGTACCTTTCGACGGAGTTCAGGTTTACAGAACTTTTTCTTTGCCTAACTAATTTAGTCGGGCAGTCGGGGTGGACCTTGTGGGTCGAATCGGTGTGTGTAGAGACTTACCCTGTGGTCGGTCGGTGACACGACTTTCCTGGGGGTTTCCCAAGTCCAAGGTAGAAGGTAGGGAACCCTGAATTGAAGTACCGACCACGACCAAACTTTACGTTGTTGTCTTTTATTTACGATAAAAGCTATTGATGTATCAAAACTGAAACGGGCCCTCTGGGTCTCCCCTTACAGGTGGTACTTCAATCGTAAAAGGGAAGATCTTCATTGTGGACGAGAATCCTCACGGACGAAGGCAGTTCCGGTCATCTCTTACCCCTTAACCTTGCCAAGCCTCCTACCTATCGGTCGGGTCACCTTCCTTCACACGTCCCGGCCCGACTCAGACCTCCCGCTCCAGGTGAGGATCGAGACGGTCAGTACGGGACACTGGGGAGGGAGAGTTACAGGTAAGATAGGGGATCCTTTCCTACTGGGAGTGCGGGTAGAATCGGTCCGAGGGAGGTGGGGATAGGTCGGCACGGAAACCTCCCCGAGGGGTCAGATGTAGGGGTTGTCCTGGTTCCCCCGGGTACTCTGGGGTGCTCTTAGTGTACGGGTACACATGTCCGTCTAAGAAGGCCTCCTCCCGGTAGTAGTCTAAGTAGTGGCATGGTAGTCGATGACCTTTAAAAGGTACCAGGTTTAGTCCGATTCGGCACGTCCTGTGTCTGCGACGGAGGAGGGAAGGGAGAGGTGGACAGGACTCGAGACGAAGTAGACCAGGTCCACGGGGGCTGACGTCACATACCTCTTCGAAAAATGATTCAGGTAAGGACTGTATAGTCTCTGGGATATTAGGTAGTTCGGACCCGTCGTCTCAGAGTTTTGACAATTTTACGTGTCGAGACCTTCCGATGGTTCCACCCCGGGATCCCCACTCTGGTAGTTGGTAGTACCTCGGGGGGTCTCACAGGGAATCCACGGAAACTCACCCAGTCTGACCCCGTCCACGGAATTAATGGCGGGTCTTTACAGTCGTTCGGTCAGCAAGTCGGAGTGTTCCTCTCTTGCCGACAAGCCGGACGTCGTTTCAGTAGGCGGAGTCGACGGAAGGGTGACGGAGATTGACCCTCCAGCCAACCCGCCGGGCACAGGGTTCCGGGGCCTCCTCCCATCAGACCGGAAGACCAAGAGATCCCCCGTCGTTTGGGGGGAAAAGACAAGGCGTTTGCGGGCAGCCGTACACAAAGAGTAGTGTGGTGACAAACAATTTCGACGGTCTCTCGGTTCTTTAACACCCTCGGAAAAAGGGGATCAAAATACAAAATTTCCTTTTTTTTTTTGTGTATGTTTGTGAGGTTGTTAGAAAAATTTTCTAATGTAAACCAGGGTGTTTCGTAAACCACAGTTTTACTCCTTAGGTCCTCCAGAGTCATCAAAGATTTACTCTGAGCGAAGGTAGGCGGACCAATCTGACTGGGTCAATTACGAGGTGTCCCTTCACAGCCCTAATATCAACTGCACGACCGGAAACGGAAAGTAGGACCATCTTACCGGGCTCAATTGCCCTAGGAATTCCCTCTCAGTCCTACGGTCTCAGGCCGGTGGGAAGATGTGTCACGAACAACATACTGGGACCCGTTCGGAGCGGGGGAGAGTCTGGAAGGGGTAAGGAAGTAGAGACTTCTACGGAAAGTCGTCTTCAAGACACTAAGGTACTCAAAAAGTGTCGTGAAAGGGCCTCGACCAACAACAAACTTTGTTTGTCTCTATTTTGAAGTCCTCGTACTTGATCACCTGACCAATGTGCAGAACAGAAATCAGTCAGTCGACAGTGCGTTCACAATTGTCCCGAGTCTCGGTGTCACCTTGTGTGAAACTCAAGTAAGAAAATTCTGTACAGATGCCTATAAGGTGTCATCATTATTAGTACTTCCAAGAACAACCAAGAAACCCTCCACCTCGTCGGAGTCATGGTTCCCACCCTACCGTATCACCAACTTTCATGTCATCCAAGGGATGTATACTTACTCAACGAAAGACTCTCACAAGACGTGTTCAGGTCAAACAAGCATTCAGCCTGTTTCAATCGGATCCTTACTTTGGCTGTGTTGACCGTTGTATCATGACATGACACCTTTCGGACGACGACGACGACTCAGTGAGTCAACACAGGCTGAGACACGCTGGCGTCTCTACCGTCGGGTGGTCCGAGGGGACAGGGACTCCTAAGAGGTCCGTTCTTGTGACCTCACCCGACGGTAAAGGAAGAGGTTACGTACTTTCACTTTTCACTTTCTCTTCAGCGAGTCAGCACAGGCTGAGAAGTGCTGGGGTACCTGACGTCGGATGGTCCGAGGAGGTAGGTATCCTAAAAGGTCCGTTCTCATGACCTCACCCCCCGGTAACGAAAGAGGCATCTTCCAGATATTACGAAATATGTGTTTATTACTTAATTTTTCTGTTAATGTTTTATTATTTTGTAGAAATAAGAATGTTATGTCCTGGAACTTTTCATGTCATCATACTATGTTGTCGACCGTGAGCGATCGTCATGGTCGATATAGTGACGACGAAAATACGAATGAAGGTCTGTAACACCCGAAATTTATTTCTATGAGAGGAGATATGTGACGACATCTCATTTCATTGTTTTCGTGTTGGTGAATATCTCCTGCGTACGTGTACTGACAAACACGGCCTGCACACTTGATTAAAGTCAAGTCAAGTCAGTGAGTCCGGACAGCCGGAGAAACGCTGGGGTACCTGACGTCGTACGGTCCGGAGGGACAGGTTGTAGTTGAGGGCCTCAAATGGGTTTGAGTACAGGTAACTCAACCTCTACGGTAGGTAGGTAGAGTAGGAGACAACAGGGGAAGAGGAGGACGGAAGTTAGAAAGGGTCGTAGTCCCAGGAAAGTTTTACTCAGACGCACAACGTAGTCCATGGGTTTCATAACCTAAAAGACGAAGTTGTAGTCAGAAAGGTTACTTGCGAGTCCTAACTAGAGGAAATTCCTACCTGAGCCTCTTCCGTTACCGTTGGGTGAGGTCATAAAAACGGACGTCTTAGGGTACCTGCCTCCTCGGACCATCCGATGTCAGGTACCCCAGCGATTCTCAGCCTGTACTGACTACGCTGAATCGTTCGTTCGTTCGTTCCCACCTGACCAACCTAGAGGAACGTCAGGTTCCCTGAGAGTTAAGAGGTTGTGGTGGCAAGTTTTCGTAGTCAAGAAACCACGAGTCGAAAGAATTATCAGGTTGAGAGTGTAGGTATGTACTGATGACCTTTTTGGTATTGGAACTGATCTACCTGGAAACAACCGTTTCATTACAGAGACGAAAAGTTATACGACCGATCCAACCGGTATTTAAAGGAAGGTTCCTCATTCGCAGAAAATTAAAGTACCGACACTTGATTGAATGTACTAACCTATACACTTGTGTCAAAACGTAGAAACTTTCAAACGTTGACCGTCCAAGCATACATCCCCCGAATGACATACTTGAAACTTCAGTCCCTCTCTCCCCTGTAGGAAGGTGAAAAGTCGAGTAATCCTTTACGCTCCAGTTGTGAGTCCGACGGTCCTCTCCGGGACGTTAGGCGTCTCCAGTGGGCTACTCCTACCCTACTGACAGAAGAGAAAAAGAGGTCACATAGGGGTTACGGTCCCTGTCCCGGATTGGGGACCGTACTGACGTACAACCAAACCAACGTACGACAAGAAAACAAGCCCCCGTACCACCGGATACCGCTCAGTCACTCTGCAGTCAACCTTGAGAGTCGGTTAGTCTCGTAAAGGTAGACGTTAGTAGAAAAGAAAACGGTGATAAATATTTTTTTTCTTTTAACAAAACTACTTACCGGTTGACAAAGCGAAGGGTCTTACTTCGAATTCACACATAGACTTTACGTACGTAACCTTTATTCTATAGAATTTTTGTCTCACCTCTCTTTAAAGGTACTCACTCCAACGGGTCGGAAAGACCTTTTTTATGACCTCACCCGACGGTAAAGGAAGAGGTCCCTTAAGAAGGACTGGGTCCCTAACTTGGAGTCAGAGGACGTGACCGTCCACCTAAGAAATGGTCGACTCGGTGGTCCCCTCGGTTTTCGTCGGTAACTGTTATATATATATTTACCTACACCGACACAAAATAAACACTTACGACTTTAACCTTAAAGAATAATAAAAGTGTGTAGTGTTTTATTATAGGAAGAAAACTAAAAAAAGTTAGTAAATTTTCATATATTTGATAAAAATCGAGGACCCTCGGTGTATTTGTTTACAACCCGAGCTAAACCGGGTGTCCGGTACCAACCGAGTGGGGACTCAATCTCTCTAACGGACAGAGAAACTGACAGTGATCCAGTGTAGTGTTAGAATAAAGTTTCTACAAAGATATCTATTTCGTGATAAACAATCGGAAAATCTCTTTGTTTTCCATGGGACCTTGGGTGAGTAGACGTATAAATTTTATGTCACATTTATACCTCGATTTTATTTTCGTGAATTGTAGGACTTGTCATCAACGGGACTCAGATCAATGGTTTTAGACACTCCAATCATAAACTTCTGTGCAAAGGATGGTCCTGTTGGAAGTTCACCCTGTAATACGATATGTCAGCTTAGAGCTACTGAGTGCGATAAATCTTGGGTCCCACCTTGATCGTATCAGAGGGACCTGCGTACCGGGAGACAGTGGGCTGGACCTAAACCATGGCGGGTGAGTACAAACCGGGTGGGACTAGTACTTCTTTACCAACCTACTCACCTTCAGACTAGTTTGCTACCGTCCTTTTTTTTTGGGTTGTCTGGGTTTATATTTTACGCAATAGACCAGGGAAGACAAAAATAATAAATAGACCGTTTTTGTTCCTCATGAAATATACATAACTATTATTAAATTCTGTGAGTCAAAATTGTCGTGCAGTCTAAGATACACCCTTTCGGTTTTATCCCTGCCTACTAAGATTTAAGGGAGTAGAACCTTCCAAGGGATCGTAGAACATCCCTGTTAGCGAAACACAGGCGTCAGTCTCGTCTACTTAACTGTTAAGGGTCACATAAGCCCCTCTATACACACGTCTTGGACTCGTCTCGCGGGGGACCACCGACTGCCGTCAAGGAAGTACCACGAGTCGGGTCGAGGACCCTCACAAACCACCGAACCTCCCATTTGTCGTCTCATCTCTTCTCCGTTGTCCTGTACCTTGAGCTCTCTACCCGAAGGTTTCACTTTGACGGACCAACCTAAGAACGGAGACTGCGGACCAGAGGACTCGAATCTGTTTGACGAATCGAAGAGACGTGGAAAAACAGAGGATACCCTTTCTTTCGATTACTGTTATTGTCACCTTAACACTCCTCATTTACTACTTAGACCGTTCCGAAATCCTACCACGGACCACGTCTCACCTGTGAGTCTTGTTCATTCGAAAATGACTATAGTCTCTTCTCCCCTTCACTCTCCCAGCGACGAGGTCGCGGGTCTTTGGTCCCAGAGTACCGGGGAGGTGGTAAATAATAGGTACTATTATTTATTACTGGGGTTTACCGGATTTATTATTTACTGAAGTTTACCAGTAACTTGAAGAGACCAGAGGTTAACGAAGGGACATTTTAATCTACTATTACGGAGTATAGACGGGTTCCCGTCTCCCGACCTGGGTCACTGAAAACCTTCTGAGCAGGTTGCCGTCACAGACTTTAATTTGTCGGTAAGTTGGACCAGGTCCTCATCCACCGGGATCGATTACCCAGTCACTTCCTTGTTGTCTTTTTTTTTTTTTTGTTTCTTTTTGTTTATGAACAATTTCCACAAAACGAAGTTCAATAAATTTTGTAATTTGGTTTTTTTTTTTTAAAAAAGTAAAATTTGTATTTCATCGGTTTGTCGACCGTTAGGTGAGAAGTGGGCTTCTAGTATTTCCAGGTGTATGAATCACTACTACTACCAGTTCGTTAACGGGGAGGGGGGTGAAGGTAGGTGAGAACGGACCGCCAAGTACATTTTACAAGTACTTTATTGTAGAAAACTTTTAACCTTACCGAACAAAACTACCGTGGTTACCCCAGTTTCGGTACCTAAGGAGATGTTTGTTCAAACGGAAGAAGCCAGAGTGTACGGGGAGGAGGATGGGGTTGAGACACGCAGGCGAAAAAAAAAAAATACTGCTGTGGTTAGTAACCTTAATCCCTGGTGTGACTTAGTTATGATAGAGTGGAACTCTGAGAATTTTGACTAATATAGACGTTTCTGAGATAAAGGTTTATTCCAGTGGAAGACTCCAGGACCCACCTGTACCTAACATCTCTATTGTGAGTTGTGTAATGTCCGAGGCGTATCGTTCATTCGTTCCAGTGACTCATACAAATTTACAAAGGGCACACGAAGAGGAGAAAGAACAGGGATTTTCCGGTGGGAAGGATACCCGGAGAAGTACATGGAGATTGCTGACGGAACGGGTACCCTATTTTAGGTCGAGGGAGTGACCGTGATAGTAACTTGATCTCCATGTTCACGGATGGGAGGAATACCTAGGACAACCCCTAGACAACCCCTAGGACAACCCCTTTGGAGTTTTCTGAGTGTCTAGAACGACCTCTGTTCTTACAACAAGCAGTACTCCACTGACTTTCTCCGAGAGGGAATTTCCTGGAGGCGCAAGAGTGAGTGGACTCTTGTGCAGAACGGAAGGTCCATGGGGTCTGACCGACGCTTTGTAGCCCTTAGGTTGTGCCGTCCGTAGCTGTAGAAACGGTTCAAGAGACGGATGTAGTTTTTGTGCTTCGTCGTCTCGTTGCGACCACTCACCGGGGGAAGGTGGGTCCGGAGGTCGGGACCACGACGGGGGACGGGTCCCGTAGAAGTCTATGAGTCGTCTCTTCGCGGACCTTGGTCACGAAAATAAACAAGTAGGACTCCGGGAAACTACGCCCCCTCTCCCACTGTCTACAACGAAAGACCGGTCACGTCCTTTTCTCCGACCACCACGAATACCACCTTAGTCTTCTCCCTACACAAACGCAAGACTCGGACGGAATCACGTGTAGTACTATATGACGGGTGTCCCAGGACGGAACCGGTCCGCACCGAGCCAGCGATTCAACACAGACCGAGAAACAGTGGGATACCTGACATCGGACGGTCCGAGGAGACAGGTACTCTAAAGGGTCCGTTCTTATGACCTCACCCAACGGTAAAGAAGGAGGCTCTATAGAAGGACTGGGTCCCTAGTTTGACCGTAGAGAACGTAGAGGACGTAACCATCCGCCTAAGAAATGGAGCCGTGATGGATTCTTCGGATGACGGGCAAATAGGGGTCAAGTGTTGGGACGAGACAAGTGTCCTTCAGGACCAACCTTGTGTAACGGCGACGGAAGACCAGGGACTTTCTGAAGAGTCCCCCAACTGGTCCCCGGTACCACCCTGTCCCGACAGTGGTGATACCACTTGCGAGTTCCGTCTCGGACTGGGAGACGTGGGCGGGGGGTGGTGGTGGTGCCGGTCACGTCTCTTACGGTCCTCGGAGAAGAGTTTCGGACCGAGTGGAAGGACGACGAATCAGTAAGTCAGCACAGACTGAGAAACGCTAGGGTACCTGACATCGGGTAGTCCGTGGAGACAGGTACCCCTAAGAGGTCCGTTCTTATGACCTCACCCAATGGTAAGGGAGGAGGTCCCGTAGAAGGGTTGGGTCCCTAGCTTGGGTCCAGAGGGTGTAGCGTCCGTCTAACACACGGCAGACTCGGTGGTCGGTTGCCCCTTCCCGAGTAGGAGGTGAGCAGGGAATTGAGGCCCGTGACCGGCGTCTCGAGTCCGAACCACCGGAGGTCACGGAAGAGTCTCCCGAAACTCGGGGAGCAAATTCAACTACCCTAAACGAATAAATAAAAACCGACATGACCTAGAAACAACGAAGAGTTCCCGAAAGAGATCAACACTGGTCGTCCCCTATGAGACAACGTCGAGAGTTCAGAGAGCCTCACCACCGAAGAGAACACCTCCTCGGGTCCGAGATCCGTGTGTCCAAGTCACCAACACCGGGGACCCAAATCGACGAGACGTCGTACACTTTAGAAGGGTCTAGTCCCTAACTTAGGTACAGGAGACGTGACCGTCCGTCTAAGAATGGATGACGCGGTGGCCCCTTCAGGATTCAACCGTCACAAAGATATATATACCTCTCTCTAAATAAATACCAACGTAGTCCGGAACGACACCGTACACCCTAGAAGTACCGTCACGTGTCCGAAGAGAGATCAAGTCATCAACGTTGAGAGACCAAATCAACGGGGTTCCGTACACCCCAGAATCAAGGGGCTGGTCAGTAGCTTGGAAGCAGACGACGTAACCTTCCGTGCAAGAATTGGTAACCTGACGGTCCCTTCAGCACATTCAACTATCGTAAAAATCAGGGAGTAAACTGGACCAGGAAATCGTACTCAATTTCACTAAACTTATCGTGACAGGGTAACTCTTACTCACTGGGAACTTCTTGACACAATCAGCGACCCTCCTCTTCCTTCTTCCTACTCCTTCAAACGACCGGGGGACTTATCCTCCTACCTCGGATCGGGACTCGGTCCGTCTCGTTCCCACAGTGCTTTTGAAACACTTACCTTCTCACTGACTTATCACTAACCAACTTGTCGTGAGGGCCGTAGAAGTGCTTACTCACTCTTTAACTTATATGTTGTCCACTAGTATGTCACCTAGGGTTTTGGTCCACCGGGTAACCGAACCTGGTGGAACCTCAATTGACGAGGTCCTCGGGGCTCCTCTTTCCGTGGAGAAACCTGGTCCACTGGTCCTTTCTGTCGGCAAGTGCTCTACTGTCTCTTCTTGAAAACCGTCCTTGAGAACCACGTCACCCCTTCATTTCCTAAGTCATTGCCGAGGACGTCTGGACCCCCACGGTTCGTGTTTTGATCCAAGATCTTTTTCCGTGATTGGCTCAGAAGCTCCGAACTGAGCACGTCTTCCTTTCCGAATGCAAGTGTTTCTATTGTTCTGTTCTCCACTCACTACTCAAGTAGTTTCCCTCAAACTTCCCGACTAATCGATCGGACACTTGTCTCTTTTCTCATAGAGGTTCCCTCAGCCTCGTCGTTTCTAAGTGGAGAGCCAGTAGACTCTTTCAAAGGATTCCCTAAAGTTGGCCCAGTATTTCTAAGTCCCCCTCAGTAAACTGGCCCTTGTGTCCCACCTCCTACACCCCTCCCACTCTTCTGAGGTCACTGTCTCCGGTAGACCTTAGGTCTCTGGTGGTTGAGGTCTCTGTCGGTCCCACCCTCCCGCAACCTAAAATGGGACACCCGTTCCACCAGTAATCTCCATGTCTTCTCCATGGGATCCCTCCCACCGGAAAATCCCTGTTCTTTTTCCTCTTTGCACCCTTTATCAAATTTATACGAGTCACGAGAAAGAAACAACGATAAACCTCGGACATTACACAACTCACAACAGGGGTGTTAGGTACAGGTGGGCCCTGGAGTCTCCCACTGGAATAAACCTTTATCTTAGAAACTAAATCACACCAGGGATTTAGGTTACTACCCCAGGAAGGAACATACTTCTTTTCTCCTGTCTCTCTAACCGCTGTCCTCTGCTCCCCTCCCTCGCCCCTTGCACACTTCTGTCTGTCCCTCATGTGTCGGACGGAGAAAGACGTAGACAATTTTATACGAATCACTACGAAAGTTAAAGAAGTAGACGGTTTGTCCCAGTACTTCTCGTATAGGTTCCAGACAGTACGTCTCAGTACAATAAATATTAATCTACGAACATTTGGGAAATCGTGTGACGGACTGGGTAACATTTACGAGAAATTTACAATTGAAACTAATAAGGATCTCGTTTTTACTCTATTTGTACTTATAACCGTAGTTTTTGACGACGAAGTCGAGAATGAAGTACTTGGGATTGCTCGTGAAGGTGTAGAGGGTTGATAAATCAGAGAAAAACTGAACAAATTAAGACAAAGGGTAAAGGACCCATGTAAACGAAGGAGAGGTTCCATCTGTCAACGAGATAACCAGGTGTCTCCACGTCGGACGTCTACACTTCCCTGAACTCACAGACACCTATAGACCATGGGGTCCCTCAGGCACTCACTCCTCTCCTCGTGAAATCCCTGTCGTGGGTTCCTAGTGGGTGTATTCATACTAGTCTCCCTGACCTCCTTCTTCCTCGGTCCCTCCTGCTAATTCTTCCTGATCGCTCACTCCTTCCCCCGGGCCGCCACACCCCTTAGTACTTCTACTCCTTCTTTTTACAATGCTTTTTCAAACTAGACACTATGCTTTGTGGCGTGTCGAGCACCATCTGAAACGAAGAACACAAGTCAAAAGACCTGCGCAGGAGTCCGCGGGAAGAGACTGACAAAGAGAGTAGACGCAGTGGGGCAATAAGTCTGGGATGAGTTGTCTGACCGGTCCGACTGGTCCTCGTGCCCGGGAAGAGGGAACCTTTCACCTCGACGTCGTCCTCTAACTCTTGGGTGCACCGGGTTCCTTCCCGCAGAAACTCTGTCCTCTCTCGGCGAGACGTAACTCTAAACCAACACCCGCAGGGACGAGACCCGGGGTGTGCAAACAGAAAGTTGGAACGTCCCTTTTCAATACACTAAACAAGTCGGAACTTTCAAATACCTCAAGACGTCGTCTTCCTACCACCCCTTCCCACCCCTTCCGTGTTCGAAGCAGACAGAGTCGAAACCGTTCGGGCCATTGTTCGGGCCGAAAGTGACGTGAGTCGAGGCAGGAGTGGGACGTACGACGGAGACGGGCCGTTTCCGGTGAAGGTAGGTGTGACGACTGAGACACGGATCACCGGAAGGGAGAGACGCTCAGGGGGAGGACCGGGAAGAGACAAGTGGAAGGAGTATCTATGTCGGTACCGTGGGCTGGAGCCACTGGGTTCTGACCCACCGTTGGGAGTCTGAGCCGTCGAGGTTCAAGGGAGAGGGGACCTGGGGCGAGACCGAGTCGGAAGACGGGTGACCCTACAGTCAAACCGAAGAACCCACATAGGGGAGGGAACTCCCCAAAGATACTGTGGAACGAAATGGACGAGTGGGCATGAGAATAGACAATAGAGTATCCTCCTGGACCCGAAGAAAGAAACTTATAGGTAGAACGTAAAACGTAAAGAATGGGAGTTTGACGACAAACTTGTATGAGACGGTTTGGGGCACCGATAGTTCCTTTAGTAAAATCAATAAATAACATTAGGTCCGTATTGATGACGTAAAATGAAAGAAAAGGGGGGTCGGAGAGAAAAGGTAACACGAAATCAGGATAGGTAGATGGCCAAATAAAGTGAAAAGCATGTATGGCGCTCAGGGTCTGTTAGTTGTTTCCCTAGAGAATACACAGAACGCAAGAAATAAGGAGAAGTGAGAACAATTTCAGGAAACAATTAAGGAGGTCGGCATAGTACACAGGGATCTATATAATTATAGGCACGGGGATACTGACAGAGTAAAAACCGAACACCGCGTAGGAGTACATGAAAAGAGGTAAAGGAAGAACCAACCTCTCATTCACCTGCATATGCTTGGACACCTGATTCTTGTTTTGAGGGCGGTAGTAAAGAGGAAATAGGAACGCGTGTTCAGGTGTAGGTGCCCCGAGAGAAGGAGACGATTCTCCAGATTCTCAGGGTTTGGATGGACAAACACAGATTAGGTTCGTCTAGGATACGTCGGATGGGCGAAAAGGAAGGGTGGAAACGGATAAGGAAAAAGTGTATAGACTGTGTCTGACGTCTGGGGTGGAGAAAGAGCCGATTCACGACAAAAAGGTCGAATCTACTAAAACCAGAAAGTTCTGAGGGAACCTTAAGGGAGTGGAGGACGGCGGAGTTCAGACCGAAGGAGAATAAAGGAAGAGACAAAGGGAGATAGGACCCCCGACCGAAACATAAAATTTTACATATGAGGTGAGTTTGGTCTGTCCGAAATATCGGTGAGTGTCCCCCTGCTTTTCGAGACGTTTCGTCGTATAAGATCTTCCTCCACTCTTTCTTTTTGTTCCGACCTCCTCCCCCCGGTACTTTGTTCGAGTCCCGTTCTCTCTGTCCTTTTAGTCGAGGATCTCGGGACACGACCTTCGCCTACTGTCTGGTGTCGGGGACCCGCTCTACTTCCGTTCGGACGGGGGGTCCTCTCACTGTTCACAAGGACTGTGCCCCGACCTCGACGTCAGTGTCTTCGACAACGACAGGAGAAGCAGGTAAGTAGAGACACTGAGGGGAAGTGCGAGAGGACCTCAGGTCCGGCCCACCGCCGCACCGTCACACTGGAGAGACAGGAGTCGGGAGGGAAACCACCGTGGCGCGAGTGCTCAGAGGAGAAGTGGGCGGGAACGACGTGGCTACAGGTAGGAGCAAAAGAAGTAGTAGAAGAGATCTTCTGGGCCCTCTCGCGGGACGTCGGAGACCGGGCACGGTGGTTGAAAGAATGAAGAGAGGTAATGAAGGTTCTGAGCCTCACAGGACGACTACGGGCAGGCAGGGAGAGAAAAATCAGAAGAAGGGGCTACCTAAGAGAGAGAGAGAAAAAGGGGGAACCGGTGTGACACCCCGTGCACCCTAGAATCACGGAGTTGGTCCATAACTTGGGGACGTAACCTCCCCGTCTCAGAATTGGGAACCTGGTGGTTCCTTCAGGGTATCTGTCTAAAAATTCAGTGAGACACAGAGGTAAACACGTCAAAGGTACGTTGGGTTAGTTCGTACCGGATCTGGTTGGAAATATTTACAGTAATCGCCACTTGTACCCCAATTTACTTTATCTGTAAATTAATTAAGTGAGTATTAAATTATCAAATAACAAATCATCTCAACTAAATGTTACAACACAATCAAAGTCCGTATGTCGTTTCACTAAGTCTGTATCTATATATATATAATATATATATGTATTTCTTATATACATATCTAAGAAAAAGTCTAGGAAAAAGTAATATCCAATAAGAAGAAAAGGTAGTATTCCAATAATAGTTCTATGACTGATATCAAGGGACACGATATGTCATCCAGAACGACAAATTAGATGAAATATATATCGTCATACATAGACAATTAGGACTTGAGGGTTAAATAGGGAGAGGGGAAGAAAAAATTTAACTCCACATTAACCCCGAAGGGACCACCGAGTTTACCATTTCTTACACGGACGTTACGTCTTCTAGGTCCAAACTAGAGACCCAGACCTTCTAGGGGACCTCCTCCCGTACCATTGGGTGCGGTCATAAGAACGGGTCTCTTAAGGTACCTATCTCCTCGGACCGTCTGATGTCAGGTACCCCAGTGTTTCTCAGTCTGTGCTGACTCGCTGATTGCGATAGAAACTGTGTATTGGAGTATAATCAAAGTCCACCTGTTGTACCAAAACACCTTGTGTTATAATCATAAGTGACGTTTTACTAGTAGTGTTATTCGGATCAATTGTAGGTGGTAATATGTAATACTTAGTCTAAAAAAAGAACACTACTCTTGGAAATTCTAAATGAGACAATCGTCGAAAGTTTATACGTCCTGTCGTAATAATTCATGTCAACGGTACGACATGTAATATAGGGCTCCCGAATAAATAAAATTTGGTCTTCAAATATCGAGAACTGGAGGAGACGGGTAAACCGAACGAGGGATGGGGACCGGCCCCCGTCGTGGTTAGATGAAAGACAATAAATACTCGAGAAGAAAAAAGCCAAACCAAAACACAAATCTCAGGTGTATATTCACTCTAGTATACCACAAGCAGACAGAGACTGTAAAGTGAATCGTGTTACGGGAGGTCCAGGTAGCTGCAACAGCGTAAAGGAAGAAAAATGGTGACTTATTATAAGGTCTCACTCACACAGAACGTTTGTGTATATAGTGTAAAAGAAATAGGTAAGTAGGTAACTACCTGTGGATCCAACACAGGTTTCACTTTCGCTTTCAGTGAGTCAGTACAGACTGAGAAACACTGGGATACCTGACAGGTACCTTAAGAGGTCCGGTCTTATGACCTCACCCATCGGAAAAGGAAGTGGTCCCCTAGATGGGTTGGGGTCCTAGTCTGGGTCCAGAGGACGTAACGCCCGTCTAAGAAATGGTTGACTCGGTTTTCCCTTCGGGTTCTTATGACCTTACCCATCGGATAGGGAAGAGGTCGTCTAGAAGGGTTGGGTCCTTAGCTTGACCCCAGAGGACCCAACGTCCGTCTAGGAAATGGCTGACTCGATACTCCCTTCGGGTACCTGTATCAGGTACAGAACCGAGAATACCTAGTACGACGTTATGTGTCCTCCTACTTCTATAGAAAAACTCAATCATAAAAACAAAAGAAACCTACTTATGAGTCCTCACCTTAACGACCTAGGACGAATAGGGAAAAAATACTTCTGACTACCCGGAGAGACGACTCAAACGTTTCTGCATGAGGAAGGATTGATACCTTCTGTCACCCCATCGGATTGTATGAGGATGATTTTATAAACGGGACTATTCTATTAAGATTGAAGGATTCATCTCAGGATTCTAGGGAGGGAACCCATGGATACTACACGACCGGGGTCCCGACACACAAATCTCAGGGTGTGAACCTGACTCAACAGAGACATCGAAAACGGGAAGTAATCAACATTCATATTATCGACATAAAAGGTTATTCTTTGTTTTTTTACGGAAGTTCATTTGTTTTATGCGAAAGTGAATTTGAGAACAATTCTAAAACTACCATTCTGTGTCAGACTAAAGTTTCTACAGTTCACACTTTTTTCATACATAGAATCAGAACTACTTTATACCTTCCACCAAGGGTATCAAGAAAATTTTAGATTGTAAGACAATGAAGGATCTCCGACACACACTCTTTACAGTTTGGGAGGAAAGACGAACTGGAACCCGATGGGATAACCTTTCTTTCACTTAACTCCAGTTATAACGAAGATCTAGGGAGACCCTACCGACAGGATTGGGGTATAGGTTATTTCCCAGTCAAGACGGGAGACAGAAAGGACGGCCCTTTGTTCATCACGAATAGAGAAGCGAACTCCCGAAGGGACCACCGAGTCTGTCATTTCTTAGATGAACGTCACGTCCTCTGGACCCAAGCTAGGGACCCAGCCCTTCTAGGGAACCATTTCCTTTACCGTTGGGTGAGGTCATAATAACGGACCTCTTAGGGTGCCTGTCTCCTCGGACCACCCGATGTCTGGCACCCCAGACGTTTCTCAGCCTACGTTGACTCGTTGATTGCGACAAAAAGAATCGAGCCCCCAACCGTTTGAAAATCTGGAAAACCAAATAGATTCTACAGTGATGACGAGTCGAGGGGACGACCTTGTGATATCGTCGGTGTCTGTTATACCTTTGTGTACCCGTACCGACACAAGGTTATGTGAAGTAAATACCTGTGACTTTAAAGTTAAAGTGTAGTAAAAGTCCCAGTGTTTTATAATAAGAGAAAACTGAAAAAAAGGGGTTGGTAGGTTTTTGCATTTTGAGTAAGGATCGGACTCCCGTCACGTCTTTATCCGTTACGTGACCCAGAACCAAACCAGGAACCTGATATTAAAAAATCAGGTCTTTCAGACCTGATTTCAATATTGAAATATTGTCAGGTTCGAGACAAAATCCGTCAGAGTCCGACGTCATCGTTCCGGAGAATTAAAGATATGGAGAGTCGACGGAACAGAGATTATACCTCGAATATTGTCACACAATAGAACGCGACAGTATAACTAATTTACTTACTTGTGTAACTGCGTGAAGTCTGTTATGACGATTCAGCGAAGTCAACACAGAATTGAGAAACGCTGGGATACCTGGTATCGGGTGGACCGAGGAGAGGAGGTCCCCTAGAAGGGATAGGTCCCTAGTTTGGGAACAAACAATTCAGAGGACGTAACCGTCCACCCAAGAAATGGTGGTCGCGGCGGACCCTTCGGGGAAGTCTGTCATCCGTGGTTATACGGCACCGACAATGACGAAGACAATAAGTAAAGTTCCCAAGTGGGGTCTAAGTCCCCATGGGAGAGAGATCGGGTCGAAAAGCCCATTACGTCTTCATACACGAGGGGAGAAGACCGGCCACCTCCTTAGGCGGGATCTCTGCCTATTAGTACGAAGTCATATTCCTCTGACCACCTGAAGGTTCGTAGACGAGACACAGGGTCCTGAGGCAATTCGGAGTCGAAATCGACCCCAAAGGTGCTCTCCGAGCTTCGGTGGAACGAAATAGACACGGGGCGTGGGTCTCAACCCGTTCACGGGGTCTGGGGTGCCTAGGAGGTCTCCAGCGACCGACGGACGACTATTCAAGAAGCGGTAGGTGACGAAGAAAGAGGGAACGGAGAGGGGGAGGGTAGTGGAGATCAGAAACGAAAATACTTGAAGGAACTGGATTTTATCCTTTCACAAACGTTCCTCAGGTCGCCGGGCCCTCCCGACAGTCGGGTCTTGATTGTTCGGGCAGTGATAGTTTCGGGGGCACGACAGAGGCGTCGGAGCACTTTCGGTCGAAGACAGCCCCCACCCCCACCTCCCCCACCGTCCTCCGCCCCACCTCGCAAAAAGGTCTAAGGGGTCCTACACCACTCGGCGCAAGTCTTCGGTCACACACGTAACTAATAAGGGTTGGTCGGTAAAGGTCGCGCCCGGGAAGGAAGGACGCGGAGAAGGAGGGAGGGCGGGAGCCGGGGTCCAGTGCCGCCCGGGTCCGACCTCCGGTCCGGAAGGGCTCCCTACCCGTGCTGGAGGGCGTAAGTCGGAGGGCGAGAGGCCGAGCCTCCACTTTCCCTTCCGTTATACAGTCGTCATAACCCTCATCCGTGCACGCAGCATTAGTCGGACGACGTTCTGTCTCCAGAACTCCACCGGCGCCCGAGGGTCTAGATAAGATATCCCCTGGGACTCGACAAGAAAACCTCCTTCTATCGACCCAGGTTGAGTCCTGTCTGCCAATGACCCTTCTTCCGGACTCGGGTCCAACAATAGTGTCCCGTCGAGGTCCCACCAGGGGCCTGGTGGCGTCCCGATCCTATTCCTTCCCCGACAGAGGGGTGAAGGAGTGTTTCGTCAGAGACGACAGAGTAAAGTTTTCTGCGGAGACCAGTATTTCCTTGGGAAGTCCGACGGAAGGGACCGACGGGAACTTACGTGTCCCGGTTGATCCCCAGAAAACAAACAAACAAACGACCCAATTGCAAAACGAAACTATTTGTAAGAATGTTCCTTTTTGTTGGATCCGAGACACCCTGAGTGGAGGCTCTACACCTCGCGAGACGTCTCCACGAGTCGACAGAAGAATGGGTACCCCCCGCCCACTCCCCCCTCAGGATCTTCGATTCTCGACCTCCCGCCCCTCTTCCGCTCCTCGAGGACGCCTGGGAACGGGTCTCGTAGGGGAGGTCTCTGCCAGAGCCTGAACCGAGTACTAGTTCCGACGACACCGGTGCAGATTAAAGTCTCTACGACGCGGGGTTTGTTTAGGAATCCGTCAGTAGTCTTTCCGTCAACCCCGCAGCCCGACAACTTCGTCCGTCCGGACTCCTCCCTCCCTCCCTCCCTCCTTCCCACTTCCCCCGCCCTCCCCTCCCAGGACGTACCCACCCGCGTAAGTAATCACCTCCCTCGCACAATCGACACACCCGAGGGCCGTCGTCTGGGCTCTGGTGGTTGTGGTAAGGTACACGACCTTAAAGGGTGGCAGACTGGTCTTACTCGAGCGGACCGGACCGGACCGGCGCCTAGTTCCGGGCCCCTTATTTCCTTGTAATTTCCTGATTAAGCTTGTACTCAAGTCACGAGAAAGTGGAGACCGATGGCAATGAAATAGGACACGCCACCTGTGGAGGACACGCCGGACGTGCACCCTTGAGTTCGACAGGGAGACAGAGAGGGGGAGGTACATATGTGTGTGTGCGCACACGTGTGCGTGTCGGTCGAACACACACAAGAATACAGAGACATGTGATCATCTTCGGTAATGTCCTTCAGGGGATGGATCCTTGGAAGTTGAATTGTTTGAAAGTTTCTGCACTTAGACGCAAACGTACAGGTCAGTACCTTCAATCAAGTACGTAACCCGTATGTACCATTACGTACGTAGGAGATGTCACCGACACGAAGACACATGAAACGACACATCATGACATATCGAATGTCATAGAAATAAAGTTCGGGTCCTATAGTCCTTCGTTCGTATTTTCGTCGCCATCTGTCGGACAACACAATCAATTCATGGATCCGTTGAGCCTGAATGTTTCGTGAGAGGCTTCTCTACCCTTATGGTCTGGTGGAATGGACGAAGGACTCTTTAGACATATGTCCAGTTCTTCGTTGTCAAGCTTGGTCTGTACCTTGTTGCCTGACCAAGGTTTAACCCTTTCCTCATACAGTTCCGACATATAACAGTGGGACAAATATATTGAATATACGTTTCATGTAATACACTCTACGGCCCGACCTACTTCGTGTTCGACCTTAGTTCTAACGGTCCTCTTTATAGTTATTGGAGTCTATACGTCTACTGTGGTGGCAAGACGGTCTTTAGCTTCTCCTTGACTTCTCGGAGAACTACTTTCACTTTCTCCTCTCACCTCACTTTTTGGACCGAATTTGGAGTTGTAAGTTTTTTGATTCTAGTACCGTAGACCAGGGTAGTGAAGTACCGTTTATCTACCCCTTTGCTACCTTTGTCACTCTCTGAAATAAAAGAACACGAGGTTTTATGACGTCTACCACTGACGTCGGTACTTTAATTTTCTACAAACGAGGGACCTTCTTCTCAATACTGATTGGATCTGTCGTATAATTTTTCGTCTCTGTAATGAAACGACTGTTTCCAGGTAGATCAGTTTCGCTACCAAAAGGGTCATCAGTACATACCTACACTCTCAACCTGGTATTTCTTTCGACTCGTGACTTCTTAACCACGAAAACTCGACACCACAACCTCTTCTCAGAACTCTCAGGGAACCTGACGTTCCACCAGTTTGGTCAGTTAGGATTTCCTTTAGTCGAGACTTATAAGTAACCTTCCTGACTATGACTTCGACTTCGAGGTTATGAAACCGGTGGACTACACTTCTTGGCTGAGTAACTTTTACTGGGACTACGACCCTTTCTGACTTCTGTCCTCCTCCCCCCCTACTGTCTCCTACTCTACCAACCTACCGTAGTGACTGAACTACCTGTACTCAAACTCGTTCGAGGTCCTCAACCAGTACCTGTCCCTTCGGACCGCACGACGTCAGGTATCCCAGTGTTTCTCGGTCTGTGCTGACTCACTGACTTGACTGACCGACTGAGGCTTACCTCGAAAAAATACATCCCCTGAATGACATGTATCGTGGAATTTATGTGTCCCAGTGTCTAGTTAATTGGACTTTTTCTTACACGAACGTACATTTCAACATAACCGGTGTTCTGTACCACCCCCGGAGGGTCGTATGGTCAGCCCCCGTAACATCATCCAAATATGTCACTGAAGTGAGTATCAGGGGAGAGACACCAACCTTGTACCGAAACTCTCTTTTCAGGGGCAGAAGAGACAAGTGAGAACCACCCCTTACCGGGACCCCTCCACTTGGACATCTTACCCAAGGGGTAAACACCCTCTCGACTCCGACTTTTACTGTTCTACACTTTAGGTCCACCACCCGGTCTGGAAGATTGGTTTTGAAGTTTGTGGGGTTGATACTTGGGACGAGCAGTTTAGATAGAGTCAGAATAGGTCCGTCCTAAGACCTGTAGTAAGATAGGTAAAGAGCGTTTCTTTCGACTTCCCATCTATTTGACAAGTCTTCTGTACTACCTCGGTCCCTGTCTCCGTCCTAGACCGTAAAGAGTCGAAATTTACGAAAACGATATTTGCTCACTATGATTTTGTATTCTTAACTTCGGTCTCCACTTTAAGTCACACCATAAATAGTCATCAATCTATCCTATTAAATAATTTTGTTTTGTCACAAAGGTGTATTTTTAAACTGAAATTTTGGAAATCGAAAGAGCTTTTGAGACGAGAATTTGACAGAAAGGTCTTCCATAGGGTCGGGTTGAGGTCGGATAACCACTCAAATCGGACTCTACGGAGTAGTCGATTTATCTACGTACACAAATTCTCGATTCTCTGTTTGTCGTGAAGTAAAACAAACGGAGTAATGGGTCTGGTAGAAGACTCGACTTACCTGTAGACTTAGGGGGTCCCCAGAACACTGTCGTATCCATAACTACGTCGTCCAAATCCCACCCCGGACTCTTGAGGGTCCACCAGGACTACGGCGACCAGGTCCTCCCTCGAAACTCTTCATCCCAGACAGATCCGTCGTCAGAGGTACCTCTACCCGACGGACATAGAGTAAGTAGTAGTAATTAGGGTCTCGGGTCGAGTCGGAGATCGGGTCTCATCCACAAGTTATTTGTGAGCGACTTACTTAGTTATTTGACATAGAATTCGTGGGACTCTACGAGGCTAGGACGGACGAACAAATGACTCTCTCCTACTTTCCCGACTGGGATGGAAGGGCACAGTCCTCGTAGAGGAGGTCCGACGAAGGACGGGGTCGGGTGGGTTGTGAGTGGAACTTTCGGACAGGGTAAGAGGACTAGTGGGGCTGAGAAGGGTCAAAGGTAAATTTACACTACTACGAAATACCGATCTTGACAGTGAGTCGACTCTTGTACATTCCGAATATATTGGAGACAATATAATTTAGGTCAGAGTATCATCCTTTTTTCTCTCTTCAAGTAAATTTTGGTTAGTTATTCTCACATTTTTAGACTTGTCAAGGGGCGTGCTCCTGACAGTCACACCACCGCCACCGTCGCAACCGAATTTACTATAAAAAGAACAGTGACAGTTGAAACATTGATGTAAGTTCCTTGTAATATAAACCACAATTTCCACTTTGCAGTACTTCTTAGTCTTCTCATTTGTGTGGTCTGACTTAAGATCACAAGAAGGTCGGTCTTTGGTCCCCTGTGGAATAAAAAGATCAGTTCCTTCGTAAATCACTGGACCTAGTATCATTCAGTACCCAAATGGACACGGGGACAGGTCTTGGGGAAGGTGAGGACTTTCAAGGTCCCCTCTCGTAGGGTGAAGTACTAAAGAGTCCGGGGACGTGGGTCCAGACTGAGACTGCCAGTGTACGGGTAACCGTAAACGCAGGTGTCAATAGGTACAAAACAAAGGCACCACCCCTACCGTTTCGCTCGAAAGAGTCGTGAGACGGGTCCAGACCGGGACCAGAGGCAAGACGGACACAGTGAACCGTCTCCCCACGTCCAACCACCACCGGAGACGAAGAGCAAACCGAGACTACTACAACGTCCTCCCGTGCGGTCCGGTTTGTTTACCTTAGGGACGTAGGTAGGAGGTCTTTGGTTCGAGAGAGTAGTGCGTCTCTTTCGTTGGTAGTATCCAAGAGACTCCTGTCCTCCGGACAACGTATTCGTATCCTCTACATATCTCAATGTAAAATCCCGGAGAGTAGAAAGGAGTTTGGGGTGACTTATCAAGCAAGAATGTTGCTTGTGTACAAGTCATGGTCCGTGACGGGTTTATAACCGTTATACATACGACCGTTTCCAACATAAACCGACGTATATTATCTTTGGACTAGTGTCTTCGATTAGTTTATAAATACGGTACAAATGTATCACTTTTTGGATACATCGTAAAAGGATATACGGTACGAGACGAGATTAGATTCGTTAAACATATTTACAAATGAAAAATTATCCACAAACGGAAAGAGTGTAGTGTCTTTTAGGTCTCTCCTCTCTCAAGGTCCGTCGACATCAAGAAATTCTTCAGTACCCAGGTCGAGGAACCTCGTAGACTAAGAGGTAGAACTCACACACTGAGCGTAGGCACACAGTGCGCTCTATCAACGAGGTGAAGGTCTGCAATGTAGACTCAAGGTCCGTCACGGTCGTCACAGAACAGAACAGAAAGAGCTTCGTATAGGTAGTTAAAGGTGAACATATAGTAACCCTTCTTGAACTAGTAAACCGAAGGGGATCAGACCCCCAGACCTTTTTTTTATTAACACTGGGTCGAACAACGATGAGACTTGTTTAGACCCAAGAGAACCATTGTTTCTGCCATTTTCACTTGAGAACGTATATTAGATGAAAGTTGAATTCTACTAATTTCTTTTTTTTTTTGACGTCACTTTTATAGACTAGATCGGTACGGTTTTTTTTTTTCCGTATGATAAAGTTTAAGAGGGAACCCGAACTGATTTAGACTTAGTAATGGGGTGAATCTAAAATCCTTTGTCTTCATACTTTAACGTGTGAATTAGACTCTGTGAGAACCAAGTTTGAAATCTTCTACATTCTGAAGAACATCACATGACATGAAGTACATCATTTTCGACAAATCATTTTCAATATTATGGGTCTCCTCTCAAAGAAGGGGATTACATTAGGTATAACCCCCTGTCGTCACCCGTGGGCCTCTAGACGAGACTCATTCCCTCCCCTCCCACATTGACACGTCTTAGACCCTTGAAGACGTTTTCACAGTCAGTAGGTGTTGGGGACGGAGTCGAATTGGAGAAGTCAAACGGAGCAACGTACTGACGATTCCTCTTCCGAATGAGAAGACGTCGACACCACTACCGTCGGCTCAGTCTCACTTTCCTGGTCGACTTGTGCGTCTTTCCTCGAGATGGACCAAGTAGGCCACACTGAAGGAGTCCCGTTTCCTGGCCAGTTCGTGTCGTAAATAGACCGTCAGGAAAAGGAGGGTTGAGATTCTTAAATAATCCACAAAACATCGAAACCAGGAATATACAGTCGTAATAGTGTGTGCCATGCATTGTTGGTGACTGACGTACGGTTTGTGGTCGGGTTCTGAAGACGTCCACAATAAGTGTCGGTGGGACATTCCATATGGCACGACACTAGACAAAACGTCTACTCCTTTGACTCTGTGTTCTCCAATTCGATCATGCACCGGTTAGGCCCTATGGTCGGATCCGTTGACCAGGACACCAGACGCGTGTGATAGAAATTATATCAGGCAATACCTTTTACAAGTTGACCCAACAACCTGTTCCCAAAGGTGAAAAAAAGTCTGACTCAACAACTTATTCCCAACCCATCCAGTAAATCCTTTGACCCTAGTTTAGTTGAGTATTTTGTCGTCTATGACTAACTTGTTGATGGCGCATAAACAGCGACATTTACGGGTTGTTAGGGTCAAAGTGACGACTTCAGGATTAAGTCGTTAGGAACCCCCCGATTCTCAAGGTTTGGAACGGGTATCTCCCGCGAGGTATCTTTGGATAAACTGTTTAGTTTCTGAGCTGGTTGATACATTGGATAATATCCTATCAGTGTTTTACTGATCTTGGTTGTTTATAAATTCATCTCTCGATACTACCGTGAGACCGGCAAAACTTTAACGATCACCCAGAATACATTTTCTACAACGATAAACTCCTACTTCTTCCGTCTCCCGCCAATTTATTAAAGTCGGACAAACCTCTCCAAACTTTCAACTTTTTGTTTCAGAGATCCAGATTTCTACTTGTCTACTGGCTATTTCAACTGAGGGGGAACTCTTCAAGTAAGGTTTACAGACTTATAGTCGTGGGGTGGCTTCGATACCCGACTATGAATTTTTATTGGACAATCTTTTCCGTGGCATTTTTATGAGGGGCAAAAGTCGGACTAATGTCAGGTGGTGTATTTGATGTTGGTCGTAATTATCGAAGTCAGTCGTAAATACAACGAGAAGGATAATCGTGTTACCCCAAATGTTGGTAAATACTCAAAGACCTTTCGGATTATCTTTTGTGTGTATGTTGCAAGCGAAATGTTCAACGCCCTCAAAAGAAACGACTTCCTCGCCGGTCTTCCCCCGCGGTGTAGGGGTAGTGTTTGCAGACCCGGTCCGAGGGATTACCCCTGGTGTAAGAGACGCCCGCCGAGGTCGATCAAAAAGGGGGAGGGACCACTTAAGGGCGTCAAAAGGAGAAGCCGACCGAGAGAGAGGTAAGTCACAAAGAGACAGAGAGAGGAGGACAAGTATTTATTTGTAGACCCCACAAATGTACCATGTCTGACACAAGTGTGTTCCTTTGGATATACACTTCTCGATTCACTATTAGGAAGAGAAGTTTAAATGACACCGAAAATCCTCTGCGTCGTCTACTAAACTTAGACCTTAACAGAGACACTAGGTATGGAGGGAAGTATGAAAATTTAGTACCGAACACTTTCCGTACAACCTAACAGGATTTACGAGATGGTACGGATACAAAATTTGTGTGGGATTATTTATTAAACAAACTCGATTGAGCTCCTCTATCACTTCCTGTCCCTTCGGACCGAACGACGTCAGGTACTCCAGAGATTCTCAGCCTCCTGTCGTTGACTTGTTACTTGTCATTAACCGTTTCTGAACATAAAGAATTTCTTTTCATAAACAACAGAAACAAATAACAATAACCCTTATTATGAAGCCTTGTTTCCCGTTTGTATCTCAACTAAACACCTCGACATATTGAGTGTTACTAGGGGATGTCCCGAACTCCTCCTTCGATATGCCTCCCAGACAGAGAAGAGTTCCTGTTCGGAAACCGTAAGAAATCTTTAGATAGTTTTTTACGGGGTAAGTGATCCACTAAGAGAGGTGGTTTCCCTCCATCCTTCGGACGTTACTACAGGACCTAGGGTCAGGTGGTAGCACCAATCTCGACTTAGGACGGAACCCCCATCTCTCGATAAATGACCGGAAAATAACCTTCTTGGTCTCCTCAGACAGTAAAGTGGAGAGGGTAAGTTCCGGGGTCAGGAAGGATCTTGACCCTTTATTACGAGGACCGTCGGACTCGGTGTCTGAGAAGTGTTCGGGTCGACTACGGTGTGTTCCCTTGCCGTCCCTAGACGACTTCAACGACCACGAAAGGGTATTTGGTGATAGAAAGATGGAAAGGACAACAGTGGTCGTGGATCTCTGCTCCCGGGTCCTTGACAAAGGGTGGATACTCGGACAGTGTCTGCCTCGGTTAAACTGTCGTAGAAGGAGAGGCACTCCGGTTCAGGTGAGAAGGGACCAGACTACGGTTTGTCTCACTTCATTCGGTCTTTCTTTTTGTGGTTATGTCATATGATTGTGTATATATACCTTAAATCCTTCTACCGTTACTGCTGGGACATACGTTCTGTCCCTTTCTCTGTGTCTACACATATTACCTGAAAACCTGATTCTCCCTCTCCCTCTCCCACCCTACTCAACCCTCTTACTGTAAGATTGTACATATGATAGTACATTCTTAACTTAGCGGTCAGATACAGACTACGTCCTATGTCGTACGAACCTCGACCACGTACCCCTACTGGGTCTCTCTACAATACCCCTCCCTCCACCCTCCCCCCAAGTACAAACCCTTGCGTACATTCTTAATTTCTAAAATTTTAATTTTTTTTTTTTATTTTTCATTTTGTAAAATTTAGAATTTTCTTTTTTTTTTTTTCATTTACACCTAAGAGGTCTGATAGTCCGGTTCTTTTAAAGTGTGGGTCTCTCTTGTTCCGATTTGGGTTCCTCTACTAGGGTCCACTGAACCCCAGGACTCGTACATCCCCTTACGCCCTCACCCGAAGTGGGAGACTCGAGGGGATTGAGAGGAACCTGGACCCTTCAAGACCCCACTAACCTACTCGAAGTGAAGTCTGTGGGGCGAAGTCGGAGCTCAACTAGACAACGAGAATTAGAAAGTGAGTCAGAGAGGAACGAGGTGCAAAAGTATTTGAAGGCAAGATGTCGACATTATTACTATTATTATTATTACTACCAGAGATTCAGGGTGGCACATGACCTAAGACATCTTGGTCACCGTCCTACACTTGGACGAGTCTAGAGGACTTGTGATCTTACGACCCGTAGGACGAAGACGGACAATACCGTTCGGAAGAACCCCTCGGACCATACCCCAACAGACTGTGGGAGACTGGGTCTGAGACAGGGAAGGAACTACTATGGTCACTGGACGGTTGTCTGTCGGGTCCGTGTCGTCTCTCCCCGGGTGGTTCGTACTTCCTTTCGGTCGGGACTACGGTAAAGGTCGAGTCACACCGGATTCCTGGGAGGTATCTATGTTGATATATGTGTACGGTCACGGTTCGGTGAAGTCAGGACAGACTGAGAAACCCTGTGATACCTGACGTCAGACGGTCCGAGGAGACAGGCACCCTAAGAGGTCCGTTCTTATGACCTCACCCGACGGAACGGGAGGAGATCCCCTAGAAGGGTTGGGTCCCTGACTTGAGCACAGAGAAGTTAGAGGACGTAACCGGTCACTCAAGGAATGGTGATCACGGTGGACCTTTCGGAGTATATATATGTGGATACTACTTATACGTACATCCATACACACACACTGCCACGGTCCAGTGTCAACACCGTGTACCCTGGAAGTCAGAAACGACACCGTACACCCCAGATAAAGAGCTGGTTCCTACCTTGGTCCTGGGGACGCAACCCTTACGTCTCAGAATCGGTGTCCTGGTGGTCCCTTCAGGGTAACTATGTCGAAATTCTCTGTTCTCTCGCACCCCTAGTCGGTGGAGAATGGACGAGACACAAGATCTTTCCAGTGACACCTAGTCTCCACATACCGGGGGTCAAAGACGGACAAAATATTACAATGGAGACACCCCAGTAGGTATCAGTACATTGGGGTCATATTGAATTTCTCTCATATGAATTCATATTGAATTCTCTCATATGAGAGAAATTCCTGAAAACGTTGTCTTTGTTCGATGTGCTGAGATTAGGGGTTTGGACCTTCTCGTACCTAGAAGGTCCATACTTACACCTAGGAATGCATCCTATAAAAATCGCCCTTCCTTAATGCGACAGGTAGTTTTCGACTTTCAGGATTTGTGGGGCATCTTATAGAAACAGAGAGGAGTTTCAACGTAAGAAGTACTCTCGTAGGTGCAAAGACGGGTAGACCGGACATGGAGGAGAAGGGGGTGGGGAGTGTTGAGAGGACCTGGTAAGACGACAAGGTCGGGGGAGGAGAGAGGAACTAGAAACCGGGAACCCGTAGAGTGTCCTCGTTAGAGAGTCAAAGATTTCTTTTGGACGAAGGAGGTTTTCCGTTCCCTCTTCGCTATCTTGTCAGATAAAATAAAAAAAGAATAAGGGTGGTGCAAAAGTAAGTACGAATTTTGATAGTTGTTCCACAACGGTAGAAACATAAAAGAGAGGTTCTCATACACTATCAGTCTTCGTAGAGACGACACCACACGGAGTTTGGTGTCGACGTATGAAGAAAAAAGTAGCAAATATAGTTGTACGAGAGTTTACTGTTCTACTCTTCATTTTGGAAACAAGTCCGAGTCTACCATTTCTTAGACGGGTGTTACACCCTCTATGCCCAAGTTGGGGACCGAACCCTTCTAGGGGACCTCTTCCCTTACCGATGGGTGAGGTCATAAGCCCGGACCTCTTAAGGTACCTGACCGTCCGATGTCAGGTACCCCAGTGTACTCTCAACCTGTACTGACTTGTATGTGTGTGACGACTTCGATCCTGTACTCCTTACCATGAGACTGTCGGTGAACGAACAGTCTCCTATTCCCCTATACTCTTATAGGGGTCGTATCACCCTTCTACCTTCAGACTTACCTGGGGCTTCGTCGGCACCCGGGTAGGAACCGTGGGTCTCTACCGGAACGTATCATCTTCAAATTCAAAACCTTAGGCTGTCAGGGACAAAATTTAGGACCAAAACGAGGATTCAGTATATTATCCTGATGATAAAACTTTTGTAAAAAGAGAAACAGAAGGACCCATGTGCTAAAATTATACAGGATCCGTAGTCGAAGTTCTCTCTAATCCCAAGATATCTTCCTTAAGATTCTTTCTCTTTTTTTTAAGTCATAAATCGAAGACAATGAGTTTTATCGTAAACGTTTTCTCTCATCGGAACATTCGGTTCGATAACAGAATTTTACAAGATTTACCGGAAATAAAGAGTTTCAATCGTGCAATTCTTGATCCGGACCTCCTTAGTCGAGAGCCTCCCCGAACGACGAGACACCAACCACTTTAGAGACTGTATCCTTTACCTTTACTCTCTCTGCAAACCCCCTACTTCCTCCTCTCCCTCGATCTCTACACAGACCTCTCGGAGAGTCCCACGATACGAGCCCATAGGTAGAGGTCCTTTCAAGACCTGTCTCAGATCGCAGGGGAGACAATGACGGTGGCCTTCCAGTGATAGGGGTGATTCAGACCTTCCTACGCTTCCCCGTCGTAGTGACTCTTCTCTGTCGGGAACACCATCCATCGGGGTCGGAAGGTGGGTCGTCTGGGGTCTTGAAGACAGAGGAGGGGGTGGGAGGTGTAATTGAGTCCCCCTTCTCGGTCCCTCTCCCTCCGACAGACTCTTTGACTCGTAAAAATACGTTTTCTCTGACTCTTACGAGATCTCCCTGATAAAACTAATAATGTAGTTGATCCAAGATTAGGTCTTACCTGATTTAATTACGACACCAAAAGGGTAATGGGTTCCCCCAACCCTCGAACATTCCTTCTGGTCTCACCAATTTTTGTTTTGGTCCATACAAGAAGCACCATGTAGGGATAGACAAGTTACCTTTACTTACTATCGAGAGTAGAGCCATCGAAGCGACACACGAGTTTATTAGCCACCACATTTGTGGGGACCAGGTGAAGTCTTGTCGTCGCAAAAAGAATGACAACGACCCCTTATCCGAAGCTCGTCACTTCCTTCGTGTCGTCCCGCGTCCATACCCCCGAACCCTGGTCGAAGGTCACTGGTGGCAGAAGAGGTGCCGTCTCCACTTGTCTGGGGGTAAGTCCGACGTCTGCTGTCAGTCTCCACCTGGGGACCGAGAGACAGACGTTCGAGTGTACGGTCTCTTTTAGGCGTATACTCTCTGACTCCTGTCTCCTTAAGCCCGGGTGTCAGGAAAGTGGACACTGTAGACGCACCGAGGTTCACTTAAAACTCGGGGGTCCCCAGACGTGTTGGGAAAAACGAGGAGTCATGGGGACGACGTATTTCGTACAGTCGTTTCGTGCGGAGTTCCGTCCCGACTCGGCGTGAACGTTCTCGAGTAACCTCCGACTCAGAACCGAGGGACCAGAGGTAAGTCGGAGGTACGGGCCCATTCTCATATAATAAAAGAATCGAGTTTAACGTCAAAGGTTCAGTAATAAAGAGATGTTGCTCTTTTGTTATAACCCAGAATACATTATAGTTGGAGTTACTTAGACCTTCACTAGTACCTTACCCACCTAAAAAAAAGGGGAGGAATTCTTTCTCTTTTTATTTAAACTCTAACAAACGTATACCGACTCTTATAAATACTTGATAAGGGGAACAAAGGAGTAGTGTATAAAATGGGTCACGCAAACACACACCATGCCTTATTTAGAAATGTCCTTCCCGCCCCACCTCTCCCCTTCTTTCGGCAAGTTCCTAACCTCTAGGTAGTTCACGGACCCTGCAATCACCAGCCCCCCAAAACCCCAGAGGACCGAAGTCCGACCGAACGACGACACCTTCCCTAGGGAGGGAGGAGGGAAGACGAGGGGGAAAGGAGGAGAGTTTCCTTCAGAAAACCTTCCTCTCAAAGTCTACGGTTGTGCCTTCCTTAATTGTAGTAGGACAGCGAGACGAAAGAAAGTGTAGGGGAAGTGAGAGTGATCTCGTCTTTCAAGTCGTCGTTGCCAAAGTGTTGGACCCACGGCAGTCGGTTTTTTCTAGTAATTTGAGATGTCTCCGGTCTAACTCGGTCTCAGTCCCCTTACTTACTCAACCGTCTATCTTCCCGTTTCTTGACCGTCTCTCGTATAGCCATGACCGGAAACAGTAAGCCATTGTGTCGTGGCACAACCGTACGTTCGTACACACAGATCGAGGGGGGCCGGGACGGAGAGTTGTGCCGAACAGTGGCTCTTCCTAGGGTTCCCTCCGATTCCCTGTCCTGACACCGACCTGTAAGTCAGTCACTCTCTTCGGTCCGAGGTTCGACAATTAAAGAAGGAAATCCATGACCCCGAGTCTTAACCTCGAATCCGACAGAGCACCAGACGACACGGAACCTAATAACTCCCTATATGACTGGTTATCGAGGCAACCATTTCTTAGACGGAGGTTAAAGACCCAGTCCTTCTAGGAGACCTCTTCCCTATCCGACGGGTGAGGTCATAAGACCGGACCTCTTTAGGTACCTGACGTATCAGGTACCCCAACGTTTCTCAGCCCGTGCTGACTCACTGAAAGTGAAGTGGTGAAGTACAGTATGACTAGTTCCCACACCTGACTCCCTACCTCTCGTCCTACTAACGGGCCAACGATTGTGTTACCGTCGTTGCAGTAATTGACTATAGGATTATCCTCGGTCCATAGCATACTGCGTGAAAGTAAAGGGACGTAACCGACTCAATTAGGAGGGTGACCGGAATATTCTCTAGAAATCAGGGTATCAACTCTACTCTTTTCACTATGAGTCTCCCCAACTCCTTGAACGGGTGTGAGTGTGAAGTTTTCACGGTCGTAGTCCCTGTAAAGGTCTCAAACACCTCATCTTTCAGTTATGTTATTTATCTCTTAAACTTTTCAGTACAAGTTCCGGAACCTCGCAATCGGAGTCGTCATAGTGTCATTTAAGTAGGAATTCATACACACACATAAGTCAGTAAATAGACTGAAACACGTTGGGGCGTGTTTGCACTTCGGGCGGTCCGACGAGACAGGTACCATAAGAGGTTCGTCCTCATGATCTCACCTAACGGTAAAAGATGACGTCCCCTAGAAGACCTGGGTTCCTAACTTGGGTGGAGAGAACACAGAGGATGTAACCGTCCTCCTAAGAAATGGTGACACGATGAACCCTTCGGGATTCCGAATGGGGACCCACCCGAGTCTTAAATTTGTGTTCCAATCAAGACAGTGCACCCGGGAGAGACGACGAAGTAGAGGAGAGATGGTACTAATAGAGGTAAAGACTGGACGTGTAAGGACTAGCTTTTGGGTGTTTGTCCTCACTTCGTTGACTGTGTGTGTCCCGCAGGAGTCTCGTAGGCCTGCACCACATAATGAACCACCCAGTACCAACACTGAATCCGTTACTCCAGTATCAACACTGCATTCCTCCTCTTCCCCTGCTGTCTCCTACTCTACCAACCTACCGTAGTGGCTGAACTACGTGTACTCAAACTCGTTCGAGACCCTCAACCACTACCTGTCCCATCGGACCGCACGAAGTCAGGTACCCCAGCGTTTCTCAGCCTGTACTGACTCACTGACTCCGTTACTGGAACCGGTAAGAGTTTGAATTGGGTAGGTGGAACTATTTAACGACCTCTCTCTCAAATTTAAAGAGGTCTTAGTAGGGGGATTACTCGAAGTCAACGACAAAATTCTGAGAGAATGGTTTAAAGTGCTACAAAGGTTCCGACCCGTGAGTCCGTCCATGGTCGAGTCCTCCTGTCCCCCGAAAACCTCAATTTTGGACGTTACGGAGGATGGGGTAGGTACAGAGAATAGGAGTCTACCATAGTCGAGTAGTGTGAAGTTGTCCTTAAGTTAGACTAACAAGGAAAGAGGTAATCTTCGTTCTAAAACAATAGTAGAGGTATTGACTTTCCCCGTCGTCCTAAACACCTTCGTTTGTTTGGGTTATATTTAGTGTCGACAAACCCACCCCCACCCCACCCCACGATTCTTCATGACAACTCGTAGGCGGGAGACGACCACACGACTTATCCGGATGTTAGGGTAGGGTCAGATCTGTTAATGATTCCCCTGATGTTCGTAAAAAGGGTCGGGGTGAGTCAGAAAAGAGGGTTTGACCTTTGTGTTTCGTCTACCACTTCAGGTTCAAGTTCACGGTGTGGTCCCTCTTCCTTCACAACTCTTTGGTGCAGGTTGGAGGTCGGACAAAAGTTTGTAAGGTCGTTCACAAGTCACCGGCATAGCCCGACCACAGTAAAGTAACAGAGTCTGTTTCCGAGCGATACTTTTCTGTCTGTACCTAATACACTCCTCCCCGACTGTCTTCCGTGTAAACCCTTTTTAGACTTGTTCTCGTGTTGGGAGACCCGAGAAGGAAACCCCCGTTGAGGAGGGAAAGTAGACGACCTTAATTGTAGGCTTGACTAAGGGTAGTAGAGTCACAGTACGAGATTTGGTCTCAGACCTTTTTTGTCGGGACCCCCACCCCACCACCCCCCGCCTCACGACCCTGACTATTGCGTCTACGCCACCGGTCACAGAACCGATCAGCAGAGGAGACCGAACCAAGAGCCTCGGAGCCATCTGTCAAAGATCCGACCTCTTACTGAGACTCACTACCACTGTAGGATATCGACGAGGAAACTCATAAGACAAGACAAGAAATTATATATGTGTATTAAAAATTCAACTATACAACACAAAAGGAAAAATAAGTCAAGTTCTTTAAAAGAAGGTCCCTTCAGAGACAAGACGACAATATGCATTTACTTAATAACCGGTCTATTAGTGACCCCGTTCCGACCTTTTCAGAAGACGGCATAATAGAAGGGAACCTACAAGGGAGGAACTCCCTGTCCAAAGGTACGTAGGTCCCAACGTGTAAAGACCCCCTCGGGTGACGAACAGAATAAGCGGGAAGGTAAAATCTGACGACACCCGAAGGGACCACCGAGTCCGTCATTTCTTAGACGGACGTTACGTCCTCCGGACCCAAGGTAGGGACCCAGTCCTTTTAGGGAACCTCTTCCCTTACCGATGGGTAAGGTCATATGAACGAACCTCTTAAGGTACCTGTCTCTTCGGACCTCTCGATGTCAGGTACCACAACGTTACTCAGTCCGTGTTGAGTCTCTGATTGTGAAATCTTGTCGAGGAGATTTAATTTGAGTTCCTACGGAGGAATTATAGGTGACCAAGAGACCCCGTTGGGACCCGTACTCGTGAGTGACACGATACAGGACAGAAGGACCTCCGGACCTGAGGAGAGAAAGAGTCCAACCCAATCGGTTCCGATTCCGAAGGGGGTTTAGACCACGGATAGAGACAAGATCCTACAGATATATCGACAATAAAGGAATAAACTATCGGAAAAGAAGGATGTTTTAATCATACACTTAATTAACGTCTTATAACCGTTTTAAACCAATTCGTTTTATTCTTTTACTTTTAACTATTAATGATACCATAGACGACCTCTACTCTTGATATTTCCGAAACTATCTATAGGACTACCAACATAAAGACATAAATACAATAGAAAAAAATTTTACCTGATCGTTCACAAATGACAAACCAATTCCAAGTGAAAAAGTCCGGCAAATTATGAGGGTGACCCGAAGGGACCACCGAGTCTCCAATTTCGCAGACGGACGTTACGTCCTCTGGACCCAAGCTAGGGACCCAGCCCTTCTAGGGGACCTCTTCCTTTACCGTTGGATGAGGTCATAAGAACGGACCTCTTAGGGTACCTACCTCCTCGAACCACCCGCTGTCAGGTACCCCAGTGTTTCTCAGTCTGTCCTGACTCGCCGAAGTGAAAGTGAAAGTGACAAACAAATTCCAAGCGAAAAAGTCCGACAAACTACGAGGGGATACCACACCACATGACCGACAGTCTAGAGAAACCACACACAAGTCAAGTCAAATCAGCGAGTCAGCACAGACTGAGAAACACTGGGGTACCTGACGTCGTACGGTCCGAAGGGACAGGTAGTGGTTGAGAACCTCGAACGAGTTTGAGTACAGGTAACTCAGTCACTACGGTAGGTTGGTAGAGTAGGAGACAGCAGGGGAAGAGGAGGACGGAAGTTAGTAAGGGTCGTAGTCCCAAAAAAGTTTACTCAGTCAAGAAGTGTAGTCCACTGGTTTCACAACCTCAAAGTCGAAGTCGTACTCAGAAAGGTTACTTATAAGTCCTGACTAAAGGAAATCCTACCTGACCAACCTAGAGGAACATCAGGTTCCCTGAGAGTTCTCAGAAGAGGTTGTCGTGTCAAGTTTTCGTAGTTAAGAAGCCACGAGTCGAAATTTCTATCCGGTTGAGAGTGTAGGTATGTACTGATGACCTTTTTGGTATCGGAACTGATCTGCCTGGAGACAACCGTTTCATTACAGAGACGGAAAATTATACGACAGATCCAACCAGTATTGAAAAGAAGGTCCCTCGTTCGTAGAAAATTAAAGTACCGACGTCAGTGGTAGACGTCACTAAAACTTCGGGGGGGGGGTTTTATTTCAGAGAGTGACAAAGGTAACAAAGGGGTAGATAAACGGTACTTCACTACCCTGACCTACGGCACTAAAATCAAAAGACTGACAACTCAAAATTCGGTTCGAAAAGTGAGAGGAGAAAGTGAAAGTAGTTCTCCGAGAAATCACACACCCCGTGATTATTCTGTCCCAAGACCTATTCGAGGAAATGGGACTTCAGGGGCACCGACGTAGGTCACCGTTCCTCCAACTGATTTCTGTGAGGGGAACGACAAGGTGTGGTCGGGAACTCGCTCCGGACTGGTTCCGAGACTTCTTCGACCTGCTGATGGACTTGTGGGGGGACGGCCTCCTCTAGCTACGACTGTGAGCACCCCTACTACTTTTCCCGAGGGCCGCGTTCAAGGACCTACCCCTACTCGACTGGGACCGGCTGACGTTGGACAACGGGTTCGAGGTACACCAGTTCCATTCTCGCGAGATGGACTCCCACGGGGGGTCTAGGCCAGGGTAGCTCCCGGGCCCAGAGAACGCTCCTACTCTGTTCCTGTCCCGGTGGACGACTACCTCTTAGCCTCAAACTTTTAGAGCACTTGTCCCTGGGTTTCAGTTGGAGACGACGCACGACCGGGGAGACTCGAGGTCATTGTGTCCGTACACAACGACTTGGTCCCGACAACCCTCTGATTTACACCGGACTTCTACGGACGGTACAACATTTCCGAAGAGACCACCGAGTCACCATCTCTTAGACAGCGGTCACGTCCTCTGCACCCAAGTTGGGACCCTGGCCTTCTAGGGGACCTCTTCCTTTGCCGTTGGGTGAGGTCATGAGAACGGACCCTTTAGGGTACCTGTCTCCTGGGACCACCCGATGTCAGGAACCTCAGTGTTTTCTCACCCTATACTGAATCGCTACTTTGTTGTCGTTAGGATAATATACATCAGTGTATATCAGAACAGTGAGGTTTCTGGAGAAGGAATGGAAAAGTAGTATCCAAAAGTGACCGATGGGTGATGGAGTACTGGAGATAATTCGCACTAGAGTATATGTACAAAAGAAACACCCGTCTGGGTGGAAGACTAAAGGATATCGGTAAGGAACCCCGTCCGTCTATCGTAGAAGGAGAAGACGATCAATTTTTCGACCTCCAACGTTCTTTACTATTAATAAAAACGATGGTAACGTGAAGGGTTAGCACCGACTGTGTCTCGCATTAGAAAGGATAGGTCGGAATCTTAGGTTCTTTACCTTTCTTCTCCCCTTAAGACTTAGTAGGGTTAGAGAGTAGGGTTTCACCTGGGGAAGGACACACAGACACTGTCCGAAGTCACGTCGACACTGACGTACAAAGACTACTGTGTCTCGGGAGACGGATAATTCGGTCGGGATGGTAAAAACTGCCGAGATCAATAATTCTCGGTAGGAAGGAATGTACCTCGGATTTGGACGGAGGGACGAACGAACCAAGAGACCTCGTTGTGTCTTGTCCCGACGAGAGAAGTAGAGTAAACTTCTGTCGTCAAAACATGGGACTTAAAGAGATTTGACCCGAAGGGACCACCGTTACTTCCTCTGGACCCAAGCTAGGGACCCAACCCTTCTAGGAGACCTCTTCCTCTACCGGTGGGTGAGGTTATAAGAACGGACCCTTTAGGGTACCTGTCTCCTCGGAACACCCGATGTCAGGTACCCCAGTGTTTCTCAGTCTGTGCTGACTCGTTGATTTATTGTCGTTGATATTGTATATGTACATATATACAACAAAAAGTCTAAGAAAAGGTAATATCCAATCGTATTCTATAATCTCATGTCAAGAGACACGATATGTCATCCCGGAACAACAAATCTATAAAATAATTATATATATATATCATCACACATATACAATTAAAGTTTGAGGATTAAATAGAGGGGACGGGGATGAGAGGGGAAACTATTGGTATTCAAACAAAAGATCGTGTAGGAAAAGACTGGGAGTAGTTAGGTCTCTTTTTCTGTCACCCTAGTATCTCGATCTGACGAGAGATAAAGATGTAGACCACTATAGAATGACAGAGTCAATCTGTTTTTCGAGACACTACTATCTAGAAGAGGTTCGTATTACCACCCATGTACCACCGAGAAATTAATTGTGAGTAACCAACTGGTAAACTAGTGGATCGGACACTGCGAGTCAAAGAAAGGTGGACAGTGATTCCTCTTAGTCTACGTCAGTAAATAGTCAACCTATAGACGGACAACCAAAAGCCGACTGCAGGACTCGACCTTTAGTCTTGGGAAGTAAGTCTCGTGTATGGTCAACTTCAACTTTGTATTCGACGAGAACGGGACCAAGAGGGTTCCCTACGTAGTCCCGACCTCGGACCCTCCCTTAGTACGAACGGTCCCGACTACCTGTCTCGTTTACGTTAGGTAAGTATGCTTCTGTGAAACCCCAAGTCCCGGTTCGGCTACCACTAACGATTCAGACCGGTTCGACATACAGAAACTTCAATAATTATTGGCGTGTGAGTGGGATGGAAGTTTTGCAGGAAATAAGAGAAAAGGACTCCTGCTTCACCGTGGTAATACCCACTATACTAAGATAGTCATTGTGATAGTCTCCAGTACCCTTCTTGTGGTAAGATCTTCAGGTCTCTGAGTTCAAGACAACAACTACTCGGTGAGTCAGTACAAACTAAGAAACGTTGGGGTACCTGACGTCGTACGGCCTGAAGGGACAAGAAATGACAGAGGGCCACAAACGAGTTTCAGGACAGGTAACTCAGCCACCACGGTAGGTTGGTAGGGTAGGAGACAACAGGGGAAGAGGAGGACGGGAGCTAGAAAGGGTCGTGGTCCCAGAAGAGGTTACCCACCCGATAAGCTTAGTCCACTGGTTTAGTAACCACGAAGTCGTAGTCAGGAAGGTCACTTATAAGTCCTAACTAAAGGAAATCCTGACTGACCAAACTAGAGGAACGACAGGTTCTCTGTGGTGGTCCTCCTCGACCCTTTTCAACAAATGAGAGACCCCTTCAGTAAAAAGAATACAGACTTTTTTCTCCACACCTACTAATAAAAGGAAGAGTGGAGAAGGGGAGAGAAGGAGGGGCAGAGAGTCAGTGTGTACCAACCTGGTGGGTGAGTTCTTAGCACACAGGTTAATCCGCCTGTTTACCTGGAGGGTCCGGGGTACGAAGTAGGAGGTCAAGGAGGTCAAGGAAGGTCGGGATCTGAGGGTCAATGCGGGTAGGAACCTACTACAAGTCACGCAGTAAGTGAACCTCCTCGACCTCTAGTCTCCCTCCTACTGGATGTTTCCCTGTTTCCGACCCGGAGTGAAGGGTAGAGGAACCTAAAGACGACTAGGTCGAATAGTCTCGGGTCTCGGGACCGTTCGGAGATTTCACGTCTTTCGTACTTTCCTCTCGGTTCAGTCTGGAGGTCAAACCGACGTCTACGGTTCTGAATTAGACCCGACCCCCTCGATTGACAAAAGTATACTTTCGTTTAAGTCTTGTACTCGTACCTCCAAGGACGTCTGCAGTCTCGAAGAGGACGCGCGCAAGGGAGAGAGAGAAAGTAACCGAAAGGAAGTCGTAATAGACGTAGGAACCTCCGGTTCAACGAGACCGGGACGACGAGCGACTGTCGGACCAAACTTGAAAGTAACAGACCGACGGAGGATAAGAGTAGAGGGTGGAGCTCGGTTGTACACTCCTTTCTTGGTCGAGACCAGTTCGAGTCCCACATACCTAGACCCGTCCCTCCCCGTACACCCTGAGGACAGCAGAGGGGGTTCTGGGAACAAGGGGTGGTGGGGGTCTCGGAGTCCACCGTGTCCCTGGACAAGTCGGGGACTTCGTTTGTCCTTCCCTCGATGTGTATATTTGTGTTTATATTTAAGTTTACAACTCAGAGACAACAAAGGGTCAAGTTTAATATAGGAAATTTTTGGACTTTTATTTAAGGTCGTGGCTCTCTGAGTTCCGGTAGGGTACCTACAGAACTGGAATAATACCGAGAAAAAGAAAGGAAAAGAGGTAGAATTTTTAACCTCATATCAAGTACATGTTATATTCAATGTCCCCATGTTGTCATTAAGTGTTAAAAATTTCCGATATGAGGTAATACCACCATACCTTCACTGAGTCAGCACAGGTTGAGAAACACTGGGGTGCTTCCTCCTCCTCGGGTGGTCCGAGGAGAGAGACAGGTACCTTAAGAGGTCCGTTCTTATGACCTCACCCAACGGTAAGGGAAGAGGTTCCATAGAAGGGATGGGTCCCTAGTTTGGACGTAACGTCCGTCTAAGAAATGGTAGACTTGGTGGTCCCCTCGGGTATGAGGTACATATCAATGACATTTTATGGCTGATATAAGAGACATAATATGTTATGTGTGAATCTCGAATACAATATGGATCGTCAAACACGGAGAATTAGGGGATGGAGACAAAACGGGAAGGGAAGACCATTGGTGATCAGACAAGAGACACAAATCAAAAGAAAAAATCTAAGGTGTATATTTAACATTGTATGCAATAAACAGAGAGAGACAGACTGAATAAAGTGAATCGTATTACGAGACATTCAGGTAGGTGCAACAACGTTTACCGTCTTAAAGTAAGAAAAAGTACGGGCTCATCATAAGGTAACACACATACATAGTGTAGAAGAAATAGGTAAGGGGACAACCATCTGTAAATCCAACGAGGGTACAGAACCGATGACATTTGTCATGAAGACACTTGTAACCCCACGTACATAGAAAAGTTTAAACATAAGAGAGAGAAAAAAAATTCTATACATGAGTCCTCACCTTAATGGTTTAGTATACCACCAAGACAAAAATCAAAAAACTCTTTGAAAGTATACAAAAGGTGTCACCGACGTGGTTAAATATAAGACACCCCAAAAAAAAAGTAAGAGAGACCGTCAAAGTTCGACGAAGGGAGTAACCTCGGAGATGGGGACGTATCTAAAAAGAGGACTGGGTTCTGTTGGAGAAGAATTCCGACACCCGTTCGGGTTCCGGGAAAGTAGAACGTCACTTCTCTCCCGAAACAGGTTCCTGGGACTTGGGTAGTGAACACGAGTGACCGGTGTGGATAGGACCTACCTGTCTGTGACGGTCCACCGAAGTCATGACTGGAGGGGTTTGGTCAATATAATTGGTTCTCTTAAATTATATTTCTTCACGATTCATGTATTCTTGATCCCTCCGTTATACATGGAACATCAAGGAAGAAGTCCCGTCCCCCGTTTCCCTTCTCAAACCTTACCAGTTTTGAACTTGATATACTATCGGTTCTGTACCTTTGTTTGATTTACAGGTAACTGTCTACTTGTCTATTTCTTCTACACTACCCAGAGTTACTTAAGACTGTAATCTATTACAAAGAACTCGTGAATTTCGGTCGTGGAGGGGGTCTAGTGAAAAATACATATAATTGATTAAATGATGAGGTTCTATCCAGTAGAATAATAGAGGTAAAATCTCTTTTTCTTAAACCCCGAGTCTCTTCAATTCATCGAGCAGGTTCTAGTGTGGTAACAGTTCATTACCCCAGTCCTAATGTCTCGGTCAGTAGACCCTAGGTCTCGGGTGTGAAAATTGGTGATACGATAACAGAAAGTTATGTTTGTGGTGAAGGGGTCTTCCGAGTCCAGGTATCGGGGCTCACCCCGTCTGGTCCCTCTCTTGTCCTTAGTGGTAGACAAGTGGAGGTGTACAAAAAACGAAACATAAGGGAAGACATCTATTCCGACCTACCCCCTTCTTTTTTCAACAGATATTAATATAGTCAGTCTACATAGAAGACGATTGTCTAACCACAGATATGAAGACAAGTAGTATGTATAAAGAGGATTACGAAATATATCATGAAGGTTGACTTATCAGAGAACTTCGCAAAAAGTTCCGGGACCTTAAAGGAGACGTTGGATTAAAAAGTACCGAGAGGTCATGCGGTGACGAACATATATACTGTTGCATAAATAGGTAAGTACACAACAACCTGTAAACATAACATATGGAAAAAAATAAAAATTAAAAAAACGATAAAGGTTTATCAGGACGTCAGGATAAATGTTCTTTGATTTAGAAGAACATGTGAGTACTATAAAGGATTCTTTTCCTTATGGATGTTCGTCTTAATGATCTCGTCTCCTGTTTAATATCAACGAACCATTTTATATTATGTTGTGTTTATTTATCGTGTACTATTAATTTTGTTTGTCACAACGTAATTTTTCCGGCGTGTCAGTGGAACGGGGTGTTCACAGAACGACGACCGGGGACCCCTGTGTACCTCCCAGAAGGGCGACACGTGTGTGCCCCGGTGTAGTGGCTGTGAAGGGCCACTAGATAAAGTGCGACGGTGTAGTGGCTGTGAAGGGTCACTAGATAAAGTGCGAAATTGCGGTAGAGAGAACGTCTAACACCGGTTCTTCATGGCGTTGATGCTAAAGGGCCGACTCTACTGCCCAGACACCGCCATGGACTTCTTGCGGATGCGGGCCCTACTCAAGTGGTTGTGGACGCGCCGGCTGTCGCTCTAGCTCGACCGGATGCGCCTGCACCGGTTCGCGGAGTCGGCTAGGACTCGAACCGGCAGAGCGGGGTAGCGGCGACGTCTTCCTGAGGTGGCAGCGGGGGTTCCTGAGGCCGAAGTGTGTGAGGAGAAGGTGCGGCGGAGACCTTTGAAGACAGAGGTAGTCCGGTGCAGAGCGACTGTAGGAACCTTGGGGGTCGGACGACCGCCCCGGAAAGGCTGGACCTGACCCAAGGCACACAAACCCCAACCACGGACCCCTTGGGACAGACACCCTAACAGTGACCGGGGAAAACGGTTATAACTTTATAGAAGAGTCTACGTAATCTTAAGACGTTGTGCGACAAGAACAGGTGGGAAGAGACAGTCATTGAGGTTCCGGTTTGCGGCAGAATCAAGAATAATCTTTCTCCACGTGTCGACACAATCCCCTCTGTCTCTCACCTACCCCGTCTGCACCCAGACCCGTGGACCGTCTGTGTGGAGGTCAGTACGTGGTGAAAGACCGTGAAAACAGTGAAGCCCGTGACTTCCGGTCTAACCTTTTGATAGAGTCTGTCAGAGTCACAAGACGTCACGACCCGTGTCAGACTACACTAGTGTATGGGCCGAACTACGACTAAACAGATCCGGAACGGTCCTTCCCTTTAACCGTACGGTAAGGTTTGACCCCACTGACCCTTCCCCTCCCCTCCCCACCTCACAACTACGGTTTTCCGGGCACCCCAGATGGTCGGTACCCCAAACGAACGAATACCCTCACCAAAGTAACCCCTAATGTACGGACCCAAACTGATACAAATAGGTGTTAACTTAAAACCAGAGACTCTTTCGTCTACCCTCATCCCCCACCGCACCCCCCTACCTACGTGCTCCGATTCTTCTTGAAACATACTCCGAGTCACAAGGGACCCTTAGAAGATCTACCTAGAAAAGAGAATGCTAGATTCAGAGTTTTGTCACTACAGTGTATCGACGGTAGAAGTATCGTTTTATGGTTGTTGACTGGTTTTTACTGAGAGGTCAAAGAAGTTCAACAAGGACCTACACCCAGACACTCGGCCCACGAGAGACTAAGTCGACGTCGGAGACTACGTGCTCTCTATGTAAATCCTCCACCGAACTAGCACCTTGGAATCCTTCTTTCAGATGCCCGGAAAGACTAACCCTTTGGTACACCAAATTTGAGCTTCTTTTTTATGTGCACGTAGACCCATTTAAAAGGATGGCAGACTAAGTTTACGGGCTACTTTTTCTCCTTCGACAAAAAATCGATTATAAAGTGAGACATCAGTAAGAGGAACTCAAAGTGGAGGAATTTTCGAATGGGACGGACTCGTCTCCCTTGACACGTCTCCTTTGCTTCTTTTTACTTGATCAGTAGTCGAGGGAGAACGGTACTTACGGGACCCTCTTTCAGGTGGGTGGCGTCTGGGGGAGTGGAAGTTGTCAGGAGGGAAGACACAACGGACAACTACCTCCGACTCCGAGGGTTCACGGGTTTTCGGGGTCCTGAACCGAGCGACGAGTCACTCCCGTCCTGTCGTACCCCGGAAGGACATCTTTGTAGTGCTCCAAGATTGAGTTCGTTATAGACCTGGATGGACGGAGGTCCCTAGGGACCTCTCTTTCCCCTGGGTCACTAGTCTCGTCTCCCCTTCTTCGTCCCCCAGGGGAAATCGGGTCTCTCCTTCTACGGTAAAGAGTCACCCCGTAGAATATTCGGACTCTGGAAAGTAAGTTCTCGTCCTTCTTACCTAAGTAAAGGAGGAGATTCCCTTGGAAACGTCCTGAGGGACGATTGAAACAGGGACCTCTACAAACTTTTCCGCTTGATTACTCCTTTGTTAGGAAGACTGTTATCCCCTTTCGTGATACGACCAGAGCACCCTCTACTTTCGAATTTACTAGGGTTTCCGGAAAAGTAATCGCACTTTAAGACAACAGGAGTCTCTAGGAAGGGACTTGTAGTGTTTTCATGTTACTAGATTCTTCGGCAAATGAAAGGACTCTGGATCTCTCCACGACAAGAACTCCATATGGACTCTTCGTGTCGGCCACTCGGTGTCACTTTTACCGTCCTACGGGACCGTCTCTGCGAGGGGGTCCACCTCATCGAGGGGTCCGTCTCACGGGGGGTGTCTTCTCCAAAACTTACGACTCCTGTGACCTATAAGTCTTAGGTCGTTAACTGTTCAGAAATTTGTGTCGGAAATTTTTGTTTGTTCGGTTTGATTTAGTTATAACAACCAAGATCGACAAGGAAGAGACCAACTGAATCAAAATATAGTTATTGGCATAATCCCGTGTCCCCACCCCAACCCCGTCAATCTACTGGGGGTGGTATTGGTAAATTGTCCCCCTCCCTCAATATCTACCTACGTAAAGAACCATGAGTCGGGTCCCTATAGAAAAATGACGTTATCGTCTAATAGTATACTACGTTGGCTGACAACTATATTTCGAAATTGTAGATACTACTCCAAATAGTCTCATAAAATTTTATTACAACGGAATACTACGAAGAAAAGGTTTCTCTAAAAAGAGGCGTAGGAAGTCAGAGGGACCCAAAACCGGTATTGGAACAGGACATGTGTCGGAAAGCAGAGGGTCGGTGTCACACCTTTCCAGGAGTCCACAGGAGTCTTAGTTGAGTCCCTCATAACTTCCAGACGTCAAACTGGGACTTGAGGTCTCACAACTCTACCCTTCACCGGGAACAATAACCAGACCGTACGTATAGTTATGGAGTTTTTCGTAGAGTCACCGTCATTCTCCCCTAAATGAATCCAACTCTAAGATAAAATGAGATCTAAATAAAGAAAGCAAACCAAAAGTGTAGCGAAAAAAAAAAAAGAAAAAAAAACCACCCAATCGTATTACACTCCGTCACCCTCTTTATTCTTAGTGTAAGTCTTGTTGACACAACTTAAATGGGTAGAAGAGTCAGGACGGCCGGAGAGTCCAACGGGACTCTCACATAACCTATTCTAAAATTGTCGATATTTTCTACTCGACCTAGTCATTTTAGATCTGACCAGGTCGTATCTCAAGGAAGATAACGTGTGGAAGTAATGGACTGTGAAGTCTCAATGGTCATACTCATACCGACAGAACAAAACTTGTTTGCTATGTCAATGGACCGTGGTTCGAGTACTCAACTTTTCACTTTGGGTGCGAGGTAACCCAATAAACTAGTGTCTAGAGTTTGATCAAAGTAGAAGGGTTCTTTACTATGACAGAACTCACAAGTGAGTAGAACGACCACCCCGGTATCTTTACGAACTAGAAAAGTAATCTTTCTCCGGTACGGTTCTTACTCAAAAGGACCCGACTTAAAGGATCGTAAACAGTTTACTTTGTTACCTTCGAGAAGCATTGTGGACATGAGTGACCGGTGAGACTTCTTTCCGTTCTGGTTCGTAGAATCTTACCAGCATCTTACCTAGTGTAGACCTTACCTGGGACTTCTAGATTCTAGGATCTTTAGTCGTTCCAGACCTGTTTGTCTTACTTTTTCCTCCGTCACAGTCCTTCTATGTCCAGAGTCAAGTCAAGTCAGCGAGTCAGCACAGGTCAAAAGGTAGTCCTCTTTTGTCACTCTCAACCACAGACTTTAATTCAACCAGATCCCCGTCCCCTGTAGGTCATCCATCCAGACACCGAGGATATAGGTTCCCGGTCCTCCGGCCAAGTCGTCGTCTCCCTTGGTTCTACGACCACTGAAGAACCTTACTCGTCTTAATTGAGTACCAATTTTCATTCAAGTTACTAAGGGTTCCCTAGTGAAGGAATAAAAATTTTTATTGTAAATTTTCGGAGACCTCGTAATCTTTTTCTTCACATGTACCCTTCGTAGGACCAAGACTACACTCCTGACTTCACAAGTGTAGAACCGAGACCCTGGGAGGGTCGTGTACGTCGGGTCACCAAAGATAGGTGTCGAGAACCGTACATTAGGTTTGTCGTGTACGGGAGGACACTTACGTAGTAGGAGGGAGAAACAGTTATAAGAGGAGGGTCGAATCAAAGTCCTAGGCAAGTAAAACACTAAACCATACTGGGTTTCACACGTATCAGAATGAATTACAATGAATTCCTTTACCTAGGTTGCAAGGGGAGGAGTTGGTTTTGCTTTTAATTTTTAACGGAGTGACATCTCGAACCCAATTAGATAAAGATATGTTCGTTAGACAAAAAACCGTTTTATATTAAAATTCCTATGTCAGTAGATACCATAAATACATATCTCTAAACGCTATAACTGATACATATACGAATTTTATATTTTATAGACTGACTACAAACTTGAACAGAAAGAAAGGACTGGTGGACCGATAGGGTAAAATATTCGACCTCTCAATTGATTAAATCGTTTCTTCCGATCGAAAATATTCTCTAGTTTGTAAAGTGAAATATTTTTGTGAGGGTTACTACCAGTGAACTAAAAAGAGTTCTGGAAATTGACACCACTATTTTATCGTCCTGAACGAAAGTTCGGAATTAATACATTTTAAGGAAAAATTACTTCTGTAAAGACTCACAAAAGGAGTACTTAGACTTGATCAATATTTAAACAAAAGGCCAGAACTAACCATAACTGATTAAGTTTATTTCAACCAAATAAAAGTTTATCATGTTTTAGCTAGTAGTCTGTAGAATAACTTCCACCCCTAAAGGATACGACAAACTTTACTCATACTTTATGAAGAAAAAAGGTTTGCAATAAACTAAAAGGGTAATGTTTTCTTTTATACAAGTAAGAAGAATTTTTAGTTTTCGTTTATTTTAAAAAATTTTTTACTTTATCCCTTAAGAGACCGACAGGTCCACAATTCGGAACCACGAAAGTGACGGCACCAGGCACAAGTTAGGGAACACCCCCTTACTTCCAGGGTGTTCGGTGTACCGCGTCGGTTTTTTGTACATTATTTTTCTTACTTTGTTACAGTAAACGTCGTTGTACCCATCTGATCTTTACTAATATGATTCACTTTATTCGGGTCAGTTTCTGTTTACAGTACACTATAGTGAATATATACCTTAGACTTTTTTTTTCATTTCTACGTTTACTTTAATAAATGTTTTGTCTTTATCTGGGTGTCCGTATCTTTTTCTGGGTGTCTTTTGTTCAATACTAATGACTTTCACATCCCTTCTCCATATTTAATCTTCCTACCCTAATCGTCTATGTGACACGACACGGCACGAATCAGACTACGAAACACTGGGTTACCTGACATCGGGTGGTCCGAGGAGACAGGTACCACGAAGACGTCCGTTCTTATGACCTCACCCAACGGTACGGGAGGAGGTCCCTCGTCTATGTGATCACATTATCTAATGGTCGGTCCTGGATACGTATCGTGTCCTTTGAGACGAGTCACATAACATTGTTGGATATTACCTTTTCTTAGACTTTTTCTTACGTGTATATTGACTTCATGACACGACTTGTGAACTTTGATTGTGTTGCAACATTTAGTTGATCCGTACCTTACCACACACCTGAACCAGCACAGGCTGAGAAACACTGGGACACCTAACATGGGGTGGTCTGAAGAGACTGGTACCCTAAAAGATCCGTTCTTATGACCTCACCCAAGATAAAGGAAGGGGTCCCCTAGAAACGTTATGTCCCTAACTTGGTAGTGGAGAACGGAGAGGACGTAACCGTCCGTCTAAGCAATGGGTGACTCGGAGACCCCTTCGGGTATTAGTTGATGTAAAGTTAATTTTTTTCTCTTTTCTTTTTCATTATCTCCTTATTGTCTTCCTTTTCGTTTTTCGCAAACTGGGTCGGTAGATTTTTTACCTAAAAATAAAATCGTTCCGATCTTTAGGATAGCATCAGGTACTCAGTCCACTTTTTTTATATGACTACAAGGAAGGACCCAGAGTAAAGTCAAAGGATGGACATAACATGGACCCCACCCGGTCGTCACTGTCACGTCCACACTAATCGTGGAATCTTATGACCGAGGGGACGTGACTTTTCTGAGATCCGAGAGTTACCGGAGTGGGATAGTCGGAAGGACTGGACTTTGAGGGTGGGAATGGTAGTACAGTGACTGAGACCTAATTCCAGAGGTCTTAGGAGTCCTTCTAACTGGACCCCAGTTGTGTCGTGGCCTCCTCACGGAGACACTCGTAAGCGCAACGACTTACCACGTCGCAAGAATCGTCATGGGACTCGAGAGGCACGACGGTGTTTCAGAATAGAAGTGAAACCTTCTCTAGTCTGGGAACGGAGTCCCCTCAGAACCGTCCTCTTCGTCGAACCTCGAGTCTCTTCTACGACAACCACCAGTAGAGAGGTAGGACTGGTGGGGACAGAAGGAGACCGGCTAGACTACCCGAGTCCTCAGATGAAGGGGTAGGGAGGGAGGAGGGGTGGGCAGGTGAGGAAGGAGTAGAAGGACACTGAGTCCACTCTTACCAAGATTGGAGTCCAAGTTCCCACTTAGTATTTACCAGATTCGGACAGGAGGACCGACACCAACCAAAGTCTTACCCGACAACTGGTTCAAAGGGGGTCATGACACTCCTCCAAACAAGTCCTCTAAGAATCTTTGTAAGATATCCTTCACTGAGGGGTTCAGTGACGGAGACCACGACCCTACACCCACACGTCAGACCTTCCCGACGCCGACAGACCACTGGTACTCCCCGTTCGGAGTCCGTTTCCGTTATCATGTGACTTTACACCGTTCTCACCTCCCTCGGGCCCAGGAACTACCCGGGTCTCGACGACTTGACAGTTTGGGATTTCAACCAAGGTTAGAATACAAAGGACAGGATATTGTGTAAGGTCTGACAGACTCCCACAAATAACAAATAACACAACTCATCGGTTTTTGTTGGATGTACTATGTAATCGGTTCAAACACCAACAACGAGTATAGGTCGATCTAGTTATCGACCGGGTGGGTAACAAACTTTCGTCTCCCAGATGACACGTCCAACTGTTCTCGACCCGCGAACCCAGAAGTGGAGAGACATGGACAAAGGAAGGGGTAAACGATACTACTCCGGTTCCCCGTACGTTCACCGCTAGTGACACGAACCGTAACTCCTCTTACCTCGGGACGAGGTCTCTCTAAAGGTCTTCCGCCTGAACTTTGCTCTCGTAGAGCATGTGAAGTTTCTATAACACGTGACACAGACAAAATGAAAATACAGATCATCGATTCCGGTGGTCTCAGTCATTCAAAGTGGAACACCCCTTTCTGTACCCACAGTCAAACCTCTCCATTCTTCGACTCCTAATTTTTGGTTTCAGTCTTAAACTTAGTATCCAGGTAGTGATTAAATGATACACTAAACTACGTTCCGGGGAAAACTCAGAGTTAAAGGAAAACCACCCTAACCCTCATCCAATGATTCAGGTGAACGGATACTCTGATTTGTTTAGGTTTACTACTTCGAACCTCGTCTCTTTCCAAATAACGTACCCGTTTCGTAAAAATTTCGGTCCACCACCGTCCACCATCTCCCTCCCATCGTCCCACACACTAGTTGAACACAGGTCAAGAGACTAACCGACTACCACTCAAATGTCCCGCCGCAGTGTCCCAATTGAAATAGTTGGGAATCCGAAGTCCTCAGAACCTCAAGACAAGAGTCCCAGTAGTTCATCAATTATAGAAAGTAAACCACCCCCACCCCCCCCGTCCAAAGTGTAGACGTCTTGTTGAGTCCTTTAAACGTAGTTTATGATCATTGATAAGTTATCCAAGAAGGGGTCACCGAGTCACCATTTCTTAGGTGACCGGTTACGTCCTTTCGGTCCAAACTAGGGACCCAACCCTTCTGGAGGACTTCTTCCTTTACTGTTGGGTGTGGTTAAAAGTACGGACCCTTTAGGGTACCTGTCTCCTCAGACCGTCCGATGTCAAGTACCCCAGTGTTTTCTCAACCTGCACTGAATCACTGATTCTTTGTTGTTGTCGTTGTTGTGTTGTCTATGAAGTCTTACCTCGATTTCGTCTCCTATGTTCCTTTCCGAACAGGACCCGTTCACGGTATCCCAGGACGAGACAATGTTCTCCTACCTTAGGGACCACTTCTCATAAATACTTATTATTTCACGATAAAGTTCACCTTACTGTAAAGTCGGATAACCATAGAAGTCAGACAACCTTCGAAAGTGACACCAACAATTATCTTTCTCTACTAGTGGTCTTTCGTGTGTCTATGATCCTTAAGTACACACCTCAGTTCTTCCATCCCGAGGAAATTTCTTTCAACACACACACACAACGAGTAAAAGTTGGGGTACCTGACTTCAAGTGGTCCTAGGAGACAGGTGCCCTAAGAGGTCCGTTCCTATGACTTCACCCAACGGTAAGGGAAGAGGTCCCCTAGAAGAGTTGGGTCCCTAGTTCGGACCCAGAGGGTGCAACATCCGTCTAAGAAATGGTAAACTCGGTGGTCCCTTTAAAGTCCGATAGGCCCTCAAGGATAGGTATGGTCAGAGGATAGAAAGAGTAGACATAACTTACTTTAGAGGAAGATTTACGTCTCATTTAATAACACCCGGGACGTCAATCAAAGTAACTCGACGTAAATAAATGAGTCTTTCGTTTCATCTGACTTCAAAACCTTTGTAAAAGTTATACTTCATACCTTTACAAAATTTCAAACTCGAATTGGGTAGAAATTGAGCTTTTGGAGTTATAGGTTCGGAAGTCTAGTTATTTAAACAATATCCTGAACCTCAGATCTAGTGTGTGCTACGTATTGTGTTTATATTATCTGTTCACATTTTAGTTCGGGACCAGGTGGACCCCGAACGAATATACGGTAAAACGTCGATGAACTTTAACGAGGGACACACAGTTAGTGAGGAGTATCGAGGGTGATTTTTGATTCGAGAAAGTCCCTGACCTTGTATCCAATAAGTTAAAAATACGGTACGGAGAGGACAGGTCGTAAGTCGTTTATAATCTGTACGGTTTTTTAGTTGATATGAGGTTATTTAAAAAATTTTTAAATAGTCACCAACTGACCTCTGCGTACTCTGTATAAGATCTGAAGACCAAGTGGAACCTAGAATGAAAAGTTAAGGAACCTCGGGGACTGGGGAGTGAAATAGTAGGAGGACTTTTACCTCACTATCGTCTCAGATCCAGTCTTTACGTACAGACCCAAACAATTTTATACGAAAGTTATATGTAGACCTTTTACCTAGGAAGATTATGTCAGATATATCACGATAAGACAGACAGACTTTTCTAATTTTCAACAGATTACGCATAACTTAACGTACCAACACTAATCTATCACTAAATCGGTTAAAAGAGTTAAACCGTTGTTTTAAGACGGAACTAAACCACAACACAGATCTTTATGGAATCTTCAAAACTGTACTTCCGTTATGACCTATGAGATCAGGAGTTAATGGACCGAGTTATACTCAATTTGTATATGAAAAAAAGACTCATATACAAGTAACTATTTTAGATCTTTTATGTCTATTTGTTTTATTTTCTTTGATCTTCTTGTGGACATTGAGGAGGTGGGTCTCTGTTGGTGGAAATCAAATATACATTAATAGAAGGATCTGAAAAAGATCACTCTAACTTTGTATTTATACTTATTGTAAAGATTGTTTTTCTCTCGACGATAACTGTCGACTTTGATTACATGAAAGAACAGAGATCCTATTTGTTACTACCCATGTTGTATAAAAGGACAAAGACACGGTTTGGTATGACCCTGATCCGTTTTTATCTGACGATAAACGAGGTCTTTTATGACCGAATGAATAGTTCTAGTTGTCAAACGAGTTGTTACAAACGAAGTTCTTGAATGACACGGGTAGTTAGGTTTCGACAATATTTAGTAAGTCAGGGGTGGTCGAGGGATGGACCATTCTGGGTAGAACATTAGTTAGTGAGTCGAGACTGAATTTCGTGAATGTAAAGGAGGAGATCGAAGGGGAAGAACGATATAATGGTTCTGAGACATAAGTAGAAATAACTTTATTTAGATTATTTGAATCGAAAAGGACTACTTGTTCAAACAGGTCACAAACAAAACCGAACGAAAAATCGCGCACAATGCCTGATATCGGACGATCAGAGGAGACAGGTTCACTAAGAGGTCCGTTGTTATGACCTCACCCAACGGTACGGAAGGAGGTCCCCTAGAAAGGCTGGGTCCCTAACTTGGGTGTAGAGAAAACAGACGACATAACCGTCCGCTTAAGAATGGTGATTGTGATGGACCTTTCATGAAACGAAAAAAAAAGACCCCCCACTCCCACCCCTAACACTATTAACAGTCGATTATAAGAAATATTCCTGACTACGATTTGGACTTTGAGGTTATGAAACCGGTGAAGTGTACTTCTCAACTGAGTAACCTTTTCTGGGACTACGACCCTCCCTAACCCCCGTCCTCCTCTTCCCCTGCTGTCTCCTTCTCTACCGACCTACCGTAGTGGCTGAGCTACCTGTACTCAAACTCATTTGAAGCCCTCGACCCCTACCTGTCCCTCCGGACCGCACGACGTTAAGTACCTCAGTGTTTCTCACCTGTGCTGACTCACTGACTTGACTTGACTGAGAACTATTTCAAAAAAGTTACAAAGAATATATAGTTCTTGTAGAAAGATTCGGGGAAAAGTAGATGGTCGGGTAGTGGTATTTTGGGCTGTAACGTTCGGTGCGTCGTCTCGTCAAGAGGACCCAAAGGAATGGGATGACGAGAGGTGGGCCCACGAGAAAGGGTTATTTTAGAGAACGAAACAGTCGTGTACACAGAGGAACCTGTTAAGTAAAGACTCACAATCTGTCCCGGGCGGAAGGACGTTGTTTACCGCTGAGACCGTCCTGAGAAGAAGTGACTCTGACTGTAGGACTGGTGAGCCCCATGAGTCCCCGGTCGAACGGACGGTTACCTGGTCTGGGTCGCCGGCGTTGACCCTGGGAAAACAGGGACCAGAGGAGGACTGCGCCTGTTGACCGGTCTCACGGGGCTGGCCATTCCTTGTTCCCTGAAATAACTGCAGAGAGGAGAAGGGAGAGGGAAGGATAAGAAGGGACAAAAAGATCAGGGGGCCAGGACCTACGTCCTTAGACCAGCTTCCCGGGAGTCGGACTCGACTCCTAACCTCTGACTAGTGGAGGAGAACCGTCTCTTGAGCTTAAGACCAAGACCAGACAAGACTAAAGACCATCCCGGTTCAAGGTCAGGAGGGAAGAGACCTCCGGGTCCCTTTACAGGGTATTGCGGACCCATAGACATCCACCGTCCTCTGTAGACATTCCGGTGGGGAAAGTGGGGGAGAGGGTGGAGGAGGGGGAAGAAGAAAGTTGGACCGAAGGAAAGGAGGGAACTTTAGAATCTACAATCATGAACCTAGACTTCAAGACACAGAAATATCCTCCAAAAGACTCTCTGACATAAGAACATAAATTCCCGAAGGGACCACCACGTCTCCAATTTCGCAGACGGACGTTACACCCTCTGGACCCGAGCTGGGGACCCTAGCTGAGGTCTAGGGGACCTCTTCCTTTACCGTTGGGTGAGGTGAGAAGAACGGACCTCTTAGGGTACCTGTCTCCTCGAACCACCCGGTGTCAGGTACCCAGCGTTTCTCAGCCTGTGCTGACTCGCTGAAGTGAAAACTGAAGTGAAAGTAGATGTTATAGTAAGAATGTATGGTGTTAGGTAACTTGGTCAAAGGATAATAAACCAGAGATTCCATAGTGATTAAAAAAATGAGTATGAGTCACGATAGTACTTCAAGGTTTTCCCCTCTAAGAGACAATCAAGAAAAAAAAAAAAAGAATTTTATCTAAAGACTTCCACTTTAACGATTTAGTTCAAAGTTAACGTCTAGAATTCCGAAGACTATATATGATAACGATTGAAACGGAAGTCTGACAAAGTTGAATGAGAGAGTGCCCTTCTTACACTCACGAAGATTAAAATGTAGCAGTTATCATAACTCAATATAGTAAAAAGTTAAAGAGTCAAACTCTCCACTTTATATGGACTGACGATAGACAAATAAGTGAACAACTTCTCGAGAGAATTCACGTGTTAAGGTGAAAGAAATGACTGTAATCCAAAAGAGAGAAGGTCGCCCTTTACACGAATAAAGGAGGCGACGTTGAGTAGACGACACATGGGTACTCCGACGGGGAAGTACCTTACTCAACTCATATTCGACCAAGAACCCCTTCAATATCTAGGGGAACCCTGAAGAACCATATAAAAATTTCATCTTTCTCTTTTTCCTACATCTTAAGGAGGAAATTCATTTCGTGTGTTTTTAATTTTTTTCTTTTCTAGAAATGAAATCCGGTATATTCTAATTCGGATCACATGTGAGACGGTCTTATCAGAATTTCCATAACCCCTGTATTGTACCTTTTTACACACACACACAACTACCACCCATTTCTATCCCAGGAGAGAATGAATGTCGAAGTCTTCGTAATTATAACCTGTACACTTCACGATAAAAGATGATCCTTATAAGGTGGTCTTTAAGAATGATAAGTAACTTAAAGACCGAAGTCTTATTTCAACTCCGGTAGGAATCCCTTCTACTCACACCTATTTCACTTCTCTCTCTTTTTCTGTTCAACCGTCCAGGGGGTGACTCTAAATATTTTCATACTATCCTTTCACCGTTCTCTCTTGGGTTTTAGGTTCAGACATAAAGATATTACGTACGTGCGAGTCAGTGATTCAGCACAGGTCGAGAAACGTTGGGGCACCTGACATCGGGTGGTCCGAGAAGACAGGTACCTAAAAGGTCTATTCTTATGACCTCACTCAACGGTAAAGGAGGAGGTCCCCTAGAAGTACTAGGTCACTAACTTGAACACAGAGGACGTAACCGTCCGTTTAAGAAATGGTGACTCGGTGGATCTTTCGGCATAGAGATCCCATTACTAGAGGTTTCGTAACGCTGGAGATTTTATTTTGGGTTCTCCATCTGTTTCGAAGCCAGAATTTAGGACCTAATCAATAACCTCTGAAGTGAGGATGGTGTAAGAGTGCTGAGGAACTCGTGTCAGGGAATGGTGTCACAGTCACTAAGAGTCTCCTTAAGAGTTTTTTTTTTTTTTTTTTTTTGGTTCTACTGTGATAGACCGGGAACTAAATAGTTCTACGGTATATTGGACTTTTGTGTGTGATCCTCTTTCTACTCCTACTTCTTACCCTTGCTAGTACTTTAAGATTGACTTAGTGATATATTTATTTCCGGTTTTGTCCCGGTTCAAGTTGTAGACTTTCTCTGTACCTCGGGTTTTCGATAGTACACCAATAAATTAAGATCTTTTCCCTTGATATACTCTCACAACTCCCCCCATTACTTTCTCGTCAATTTTACATTTAACGGGAGATCTCTGATAAAATTTTACGAGAAAACCTTGGAATGTTCCTAGAGGTTTCAGTTATTACTTTCTGGGATATTTACGTAGTTCCGTCTCCCGGTTGATCTATTAGTCACTCTGGTTAATTGGGTCTCGACGTGGCCCTCTACTTTGTCTCTCTTGTCCCTCTCCGTCGAAAAGGAAAGTTTCTGACCTTTTCACTTCTTTCTGTGCCCACAGGAGTGAAGGAGAAAACTTTTTGTAACAATATTTATCTCTATTTGTATTTATTCGGATCACCTGACTCCCGTTGTCTACCGTTGTTCTCCGTAGAACCACCCCTCTCCCCCTTAGTCATCTGTGTTAAATACGAATTTTTACTTTTATTCGAAGGGATTCTCCTCGACGTGGGTCTCTTATAACTTAAGACTTGATAACAATCATCGACGAAGAGACTTTATATCTGGGTTCCGATAACACCGGGTTTTGTGGTCGGTTTGTGACCTGAAGTGGCGCCCTTAGAACCCAGGAACCTTATCGGAACCGGTACTATACGTTTCGAACGAAGAGGACCACCTTTTGGTCCCACACCAAGGAGGACAAATGTCAAGGGTAACGGTGTGGGGTACCTGATACTTACTACCATTGTCGGTGGTAGAACTTTTTACGGATGAGAACCCAGGCGTGCACGACCAATAAAGTTTGAGAATGTCGTAGTAACATTACACAAACTAAAAAGAAGATACCTACCTCTTAGACTCCGGGTTTCGTCAATTCAGCGAGTACAAGTGTTCGGTCATCCTCGATCCTAAAGTTGGGGTTTCTGATTATAGTTCAGAATCTCCACCCGTTTCTTTCAGCACAGACTGGGACGTTGGGGTCCTTGACATCGAAAGGTCCGAAGAGACAGGAACCCTAAAAGGTCCGTTCTTGTGATCTCACCGAACGGTAAAAGAAGTGGTCCCCTATAAGGGTCGGGTCCCCAACTTGGGTCCAGAGGGCGTGACGGCCACCTAAGAAAATGATCCACTCGGTGTTCCCTTCTACCCCTTTCTGTCTCGTCTTACTCTTTGTCCGTGGGAGCTAAACTTTCCGTCCCTACACTGTACAAGTTCGGGTTTCATTACTTTTAACCATACCCAACTAACGGTTCGTCTTCACTGTCCATTGCGTTTCATACCCTTTGGGACTTCGTCAATTTTAATTTTGATGTACCAAATTGTTACATAGAACCTTTGAAGACATATTCATGTATTTTTCGAAAGAGTCACCAAAATATCATCGTTACAAAAAAAGATGTTTATATGAAAACAATCAACTAAATAAAATTTTATAAAAATTAAATTTTTACGTGTATCATCTTCAGTACATCCAGTTTTAGTAATGTTACTTTTTATCTACTAGAAGGAAGAAGTGTATAAGAGTGAAGGTAGGGTCTTCGGTGATGACACTCGTTGAAGAATACAAAGACGAAGGTCCTTAAAAGGTACACATTTGTGTGTGTGTGTGTGTGTTGTATCTTGTAGTTCAAGGAAAATTATTTTTATGTCCTATGGACCCTCCTACACACATATGGTTTAAATAAAATGGTTTTTAACCTCGTGTTACGAAAAAATATAGTGTAAAAAATGAAATATATAGAACCTCTCAAAAGGTATAGTTATTTATAAAGTGTAAGAGACCTTATAGACGTATTATAAAGTAATAAACTTACATTGAATTAAGTGAATTGGTCAAATGTAAATTATAGGTAAATCCAGTAAAGGTCGGAAAACGACAACTTTAATAGGATATCACTTGAAGAAACGTCCATAGAAACTTGTACACACTCTTTATAAACATCCCATTAAGGAACATCATATTAATAGTCTACGATCCCTACACGTAGATTAATTAAAGAAAATTAACATAAAGAATAAAATTTCTCTTTTGTGTAAACGTACTAAGTTTTTAATTTTATGACGTTGTTATTTATAACCTTTCAAAATAGGGGAAGGGGTAGAGACTAGTAATATGAAGGAAGTTGTAGACACTCATTTCTGCAATAAGCAAAGATCACTTAGGAAGGTCTAATAAAAAATAAGACTACGTTTTTGCGTTTTATAAAAACAAAGGAAAAAAGAATGGGACTTATGTATGATGTATATAACAAACATAGAATTTAATAAATGAATTATATAGGATATCTAGAAAGGTACATTTACGTATACAAAAAACGTAATGATACGTAATGAAGTATTACCTCTATATGGTAGTAAATTGATGAGGGGTAAACAACCTATGACCCCAATAAAGGTTTAAAAACGAAAACGTCTGTTGTCGCTTTACTTATTCGCACATATATGGGGTGAAACGGTTCAGTGAAATCAGCGCAGACTGAGAAACGGTCGGACGGTCCGAGGAGAGGGCCCCAAGAAGTTCGTCCTTATGACCTCACCAAACGGTACGGAAAGAGATCCCCTAGAAGGACCCTAACGTGGGTACAGTGAATACAAAGAACGTAACCGTCCACCAAAGAGATGGTGATCTCGGTGGACCCTTTAGGGTATATGGGGTAAAATATGGGTGTGTTTACCAACATCCTTTTTCGTATAGCGCACGATACACCACACAATCAGCCAGCACAGGCTGAGAAGTGTTGGAGTACCTGACATCGGGCGGTCCGTCGAGACAGGTACCTTAAGAGGCCCGTTCTTATGATCTCACTCATCGGTAAGGGAAGAGGTCCCCTAGAAGGGTTGGATCCTTGACTTGCGTCCAGAGGACCTAACGTTCCTCTAAGAAATGGTAAACCGGATGGTCCCTTCGGGCATATCGTACGATGAAACTACATTTTTTTATTTCCTTTTGTCTTAACGTATAGATACAATCGACCTTTTAAACATTCTTAAGGCACCTTCTTATTTATTTTTTGATGATGTTACAAGAAACGACCTTTCCTATTCTTAACTGGTCTTTCTCTTTTCCATCCTTCCTGTAAAAAAGGAGACATGTCGAAAAGTGCAACATAATTAACCTAATACACTGATACGATGTCACGACTTATGGTTAAAACTTTTAATACATTATACACAGTTTTAGCCAAATACCATCCAAGTCTACTCGAGTGTCCTAAATGAAAACTTTCGTCTGGTAAGTGTCGTAGAAATCCGAGGACTTCGTTCGAATATCTATCGGTAGTATGAAGAGAAGGTCTAAGTAGGGAACCACGAGTTGGACCGAACATCTTAGTGGTAGACATAACTAAAAGTACACGAAAGAGGAGGTCCATCAATTAAGTTATAACGATCGTAATCGGGGAAAAGGACTTTGGAATCTTTATAATGTTTACGGTCGATTCTCTCGGAAGATGTCTCAAGTTACTTCTTGACATTAGTTATCTTGAAATAGTGTACATCTGGTCTAGGTTCCCGTTCACTTCTCTCCTACGTACCGACGCTACTTAGGGACCCGTTGGACCAAATGTACCAGGACGGGGGAATCGGGTACACACTACGCGTGGGTCCGTGATGAAACCATCACGGGGAGAGACCCACGGGGACCCCTCTTGGGGTGCCTGGACGAGAGTGAAGTTAGGAGAAGAGTCGTGGGGATCAAGACATTCGTGGGTTGTAAGAGGCTGGTGTTCCTAGAAGACCTTTACAATCCTGATACGTGAGATTTGACCGAGTCTACCATTTCTTAGGTGGTCGTTACGTCCTATACACCCAAACTAGGGACCCTTCTATGGGACCTCTTCCCTTGCCAATGGGTGAGGTCACAAGAACGGACCTCTTAAGGTGGCTGTCTCGTCGGACTACCCGATGTCAGGTGTCCCAGCGGTTCTCAGCCGTGATGACTCGTTGCTTCGTGCGTACGTTATATTCGGACACGACGAAACGATCAAAAGGAGGTTGGTACGACGGAGTAGTTGTTCAGTACGATGCTAGACGGGTTCCATAACCCCCTAAAGTTAAGTGATTCGAAGTGACTAATCAAAAGAGGGAGAAGGGTTAGGAGAGGGTGAAGAGTCTTGTGAAAGACACTGTCACTCCAGGAGTCGTCGAAGGGACGGGGAATCTGCCTGTCAGAAGAGTTGAATATAATGTTAAAGTAATACGGACTCAAATGATCCGTATGCAATATAATGTAATATGGTCTAATAGAGGAAAATCTTAATTTCGGCTTTTATTTTTTCAGAAACGAAGACAATCTCCTACTTGGATTTGAACTTTACTGTTATCTAAGTTATTCAGTACACTTATCGTTGAAACGAAAAAGTGTTTAGGTACTCCATACCCAATTAATACGAGGCGGTTCTCTGTACGACCTCAGGATGGGGGTCATGGACACTTACACTGAAATAAACCTTTGTCCCAGAAACGTCTACATTAGTCCAATTCCACTCCAGTAATTCCACTCCTAATTCTACCTGGGATTCCGTTCTACTAGTCGTTGGAATATTCTTCTACTTTTAAACTTGTGTCTGGTTGTATGACCCTTGTGCCGACGCCTTTCTGACTCCGTCTTCGACCTCTCTACGACGGTGTTCGGTTCCCTGTAGACCTCGGTGGTCCTCGGTCTTCTCGGTTCCTTGCTAGGAGAGGGTGTCCGAGACCTCTTCGTTCCAGGACGGTTCCGAAACTGAAACCTGAAGACCGGGGGTCTTGAAACTCCCCCGGAGACAACAAACTTCAGTGGGTCTGACACCATGAAATGATGTCTTCGGGGTCCTGTACTTCTCTAGCACAGAAACGAGTAAAGACTTGTGTAGGATGCACACGGGGAAAGACAAAGGTGTATAAGGCCGGTTGTGACCTACGATGAATTCGTAGAGTTCGTGGTCGATTCTCGTAAAAGTTCGTAGTGAGTTCGTAGAAGTCTCTCCGATAGACGACGTAGTTTATCCAAACGTAGACCACGGGACTTCAGACTCTGGTTTTCCGAACGAACTTGGTGGAGCGACCTTGGATGGAATATTCGTGACCTTCCACAGACGTATTTGTCCCGTGACCATTGCAGGGTCCTTCAGACTCCTCTAGTCTCCAGACCGAGGTACGTCAATAAAGTACGTAGTAGGGTGTAGGTTTCCCGAAGGGTTGGACCGACACGGGACTGAGGTCCGTTAAACCTTTTGTACGGAAGGAAACGAAGGGAGTTTGAGGAGGATACTCCTACGTGGGACGTCGAAGCAGGTGGGGTTTATGGGAACTCAAGACGTTACTGTTTCCCGTCTTTTCTGGGTAAAGTTTAGGTAAAAGGACGTCTCGTGGACCTTCTAAATAAACCGTCCAAGAAGGAATCTAAAGGAAAGTCCCCTAGTGTCTAAATCGGGAACACCCCGGGAACCGTTTAGGAGTTTCTGTTTAGTTCTACGTGGTAAGAGGATGGGGTATTAATACGATAGGTCAGTGAGGGACACTCGACACTATTTTCCTTTAGATGAATCACCCACGAACTGTCCGCCGGAATTTTCCAAATTTGACGATGGACTTCGACCCGACTACTTTCCGCAGACACGTCCACACTGAACCCATCTCCTCCTGTCTGTGTCAATAGTCGACCCCGGAGAGCCTCCCCGGTGCCTCCCCTACCTGTTCACAGGAGCGACCCAAGTGGAAGCAATGACTGGACCTACGACTCCGATTTCGAACCCGTCGTAATCTCACTACCCGCCGTGGACCCTCTCCGCAACCCCTGAGACGACGGAAACCAGTACACCATGGTGGGGCTTGGTGTCTGGTTAGGTGTAGTCCTGAAGAAGACTACTCTGGGGTTTCTCGGGAAATACTACCGAAATCTTACAGTTTTCCGAGTCGAGTCCACCCTGAATCAGAAGACCTAAGGTCGGTTGACCAGGGTGAGGATTCGTCGGTAGAAGTCATTACAAGAGGATGAAAGTAAGACACCTTTAAACGTCGGAAAGAACACGGTACAACCAAAGAAATCCACCCTTGGAAAATAGGGAACAAAAATAATACAAAAACCTTAAAACTCCGAGAGAGTAGGGAGGACCCGACACAGGTGTAAACTTCGAAGAACCGTGTCGTAGGATAAACAAAAAGAGACTCGAGGAGCTGATAGAAGGGTTGCAGATGACGGTTGTGGGTTCTTAGGTCACAAGGGAACCGAAAGTCCCCGAGACCCCACCCTCTCTGTGAAAGAGGGACCCAAAAGTACTTAAAGTAAAATAGTCGGAAGGAAACCATACTTTAATCAAAGACCTCTACAGGTCTCTCACCGTCAAGGGGTGAAAGGTACAAAAGAAACAGTTCAAACATAGGGGTCACCTGTAGAAGGTGTGCGTAGGTAAAATCCCCCGACTTATGAGGGGTCGGAAAGTTAGTGTCGACAAAGAACCTCTTTTTACTAGAAGACAACTGGAGGACCCATATTGTACTCACTTTATAAATCCCCTCTCACTAGGAAGAACCATCACCCGTCCCCACCCCACCCTTCAGAGAGTTATTTAGAAAGGTGACTTAGCAGAAAAAAAAGGGGTGGGAACTACTTTTAAAACAAACAAAAAAAATTTGGATAAAGTACTCTGTGAGTCGTAAAAAAGCACACGAAAACTGTCAAATAGTGTATACTCGTCTATATTCAGTAATAATTAGAGACCTCTCTACTTTCCGACTCAAAGTAGTCATTAACGGTTATACGGGAGAGAAGGTTTTTAACGGTACCAACTCGGAATTTAGAGTAAGGAGTGGGTACTCCGGTAAAACAGAAGGGATCAATGACCAGTAACCCCAGGTGTACATGGTCTTTTCCCTAGGTTGATACCGGTAGTTTTTGGTGGTATAGAGAGCCGAGTTACCGTATTTTCTGATTATAAGGTGACTCCTGTGTCGGGTCGACTTCACCGATGTAGGACTCATCACAGTTCTGCTAACGTAAGAAGAAGTGGTCTGAGTCACAGAGACGGAACGAACACGACCCCCACCGGTACACTGATTTGAATGTTGATCTCCCTTCCGTTCAGAAACCCCCGACGGACCCTCTTAACAGAAGGTACTTTTTGCCTTACGTGAAAAAGTTCTCTTCTCGAGGAAAGACGGTTCAGAACGATCCTTAGACCACAGTCCCGCGTTATGAACAATCTATTAAAATTAAGATCTGGTAGACGACGGAGACCAGAGAGAATAGAGTAAGAACGGAAATGTAACGTCGGGTCACTGGAATATTTTTTCTGGATACCTAGTATAGTGAAGAAAGACATTTTTTTCTTTTTTTCGGACAGAAGGAAACGAATAACCTATAGAAGTTTACAGGGACAAGTTCCTATTCCGTATAGTGGACACTCTTTATACGGACCTACCTATGGTAGATGACTGTACTCCGTTATCGAATTCCTACTCTTCGGTCGTACTACTCCTTATCGGTTCATGTCCTTGTCTTCCTCAACTGAAGAATAATGCTCTCTATTAATTCAGTGGAGAAAGGTAACAACGACAAAAATCCCAGATTGAGTCGTCAATCTGGGAAGTACCAGACCAGGGTTGGATTGAGTAATTAGGAGCAAAGGAGGGAAGTAGTGCTACACAGAACGGGAGATCGACGATGTTCGATGAATACGTGAGGGTACGACAAAGGGGAAATAAGTACGAGAAAAAGGAAAGGTCTTACAAGCGGAAGACGAAGACAAGGTCCGTGAATCTATAAGTGTGGACGGAAGACGAAGACAAGGTCCGTGAACCTATAAGTGTGGAGAGGAAGTGTCGTGTACTTTGAGTCCTAGACAAAGACTACCAAGGAGACACCCTTCGGAAGTTACGGTACGTGTCAGAGGAACCCCATGAAAAAAAGATCGAGCCACTGGTCGGTAAATTGACGTAGACAAACAATTGTGGGTCAGAAGAGACATCCAGAAGGGCCATCGAGTTTATCATCTAGGGCAACTCTTCCCTATCCGATGGGTGAGGTCATAAGAACCCGAAGGGACCACCGAGTCTACCATTTCTTAGACGGACGTTACACCGTCTGGACCTAAGTTGGGGACCCAATCCTTCTAGGGGACCTCCTCACGTACCGTTGGGTGAGGTCTTAAGAACGGACCTTTTAGGTGGTACCAGTCTCCTCGAACCACCCGATGTCAGGTACCCCAGTGTTTCTCAAGTCGTACTGACTCACTGATTCGTGTCGTGTCGTGTACTGGGAGATAATTCATGTGAATACCATGAACTACAAAGAAAAATATTTTCATTGTAAACAAAAAACAAAACGAAACAAAGTAACTTCCTAAATGTTGTAACAAAGTCCACATGTCGTGACACTAAGTCACACAAACGTCTAATATGAGGTAAGCTCCAATAATATTCTATGGGAAGGGACGCGATGCGTCCTTCAGGAAGAACATCTAGATAAAAATATGTATCATCAAAGTAGAATAATGAATAGATAAAAACATACATGATAATGATTAGGACATAGAGACGAACCACGAAGAAACGAGGAGAGAGGGACGACCATTGGTGGCTGCACAAAAACTATAGACGTTCAGTCAAAGACACAACGGATAGGCAAGTGAACACAACAGAAAATCTAAGTTGTACAAATCATTTACGAAGAACAAACTAGTCAACCATTTCCGCAAGGAGAGTCGCTACTGTGAGGTGTGGACCCCTCCCACTGTGGAGTACGGTGTCCCACTGCGTGGTGTCGGTTCTCGGTCTTCGGGACGGGAGTCAAGTGTAGTGAAGAGTCTCCGAAAGTAGGGGGCACCCCGGGAGTCAAGTGTAGCGAAGAGTCTCCGAAAGTAGGGGGCACCCGAGACCGAGGTGTGACCGAGCACTGGGGGACCTTCCGGCCTTCTCTTGAATGTCAAAAGGATTCCAAATAATGTCGTCATCGTCGATCACTCCCTTTCTTTCCTAGGTTCCTTGTCTATATAAACCTTTTGTGACTTCTTCCGGAGAACTACTTTCACTTTCTCCTCTCACTTTTTCACCCGAATTTTGAGTCGTAAGTCTTTTGATTCTAGTCCCATATACCAGGGTAGTGAAGTACCGTTTATTTACTCCTTTGTCACCTTTGTCACCGGCTGAAATAAAACCCCAAGAGGTTTTAGTGACGTCTACCACTGACGGCTGTACTGTCATTTTCTGCGAACGAGGAACCTTCTTTTCGATACTGGTTGTATCTATCATATGATTTTTCGTCTCTGTAATGAAACGGTCGTTTCCAGGCAGATCCAGTTTCGATACCAAAAAGGTCACCAACACATATCTACACTCTCAACCTGACACTTCTTTCGACTCACGGCTTCTTAACTACGAAAACTTGACACCACAACCTCTTCTGAGAACTCTCAGGGAACCTGACGTTCCTCTAGGTTGGTCAGGTAGGATTTCCTTTAACCAGGACTTATAAGTAACCTTCCTGACTACGACTTCAACTTTGAGGTTATGAAACCAGTAGACTACGTTTCTTGACTGAGTAAACTTTTCTGGGACTACGACCCTTTCTAACTTCCACCCTCCTCTTCCCCTACTGTCTCCTACTTTACCAACCTACCGTAGTGGCTGATTACCTGTACTCAGACTCATTCGAGTCCCTCAACCACTACCTGTCCCGCCGGACGGTACGACGTCAGGTACCCCAGCGTTTCTCAGCCTGTGTTGACTCGATGACTTGATTTGACTTGCTTTCTGTTAGTCTCATTGAGGAAGTGACGTCTTGAAGATACAACCCTTGAAAAAGAAAAAATTTGAAAATATAACCACATCTCGGTTAATTACGAAGGGACCACCAAATCACCATTTCTTAGATGGGCGGTTACACCTTCTGAGTCTAAGTTTGGGACCTGGTCCCTTTAGTGGACCTCTTCCTTTGCCGTTGGGTGAGGTCATAAGAACTGACCCTTTAGGGTGCCTGTCTCGTCGGACCGTCCGATCTCAGGTGTTTCAGCGCGTTCTCAGTTTGTGAAGCGCTGATTCGTTGTTGTATCGACTAATTGTTACAACATTATCGAAGTCCACCCGTCGTTTCCCTGAGTCGGTATGTATATGTACATAGGAAAGAGGGAGTTTGAGGAGAGGGTAGGTCCGACGACGTATTGAAACTCGTCTCAAGGGACGCGACATGTCATCCAGGATCGACCAATGAGTAAAATTTATATCGTCATGCATGTACAGCTAAGGTTTGAGGGATAGGGAAGGGGAGGCAAGGATGGGGGCCCGTTGGTCTTCAAACAAGGCATTCAGACCCTCAGACAAAGACGTCACTTGATTAAAATGTAATGGGATACTATAAGATTCGACACAATCCTTAGAAACTCTTTCCGTATATCGCCGTAAAGAGTTACGGGACGAAGGGTAAGGTGGAGGACGACACCTTGGGAAAAGAGAACTTCGAAGGGGAACCTAAGCCAAGAGACCTCGTGTGGTACCGAGTGAGACTACGTGGGGTCCGGGGAGTACGACGTCCACCCTTACGTGAAGGAACCCAGTAACACGGTTTGGTCGTTGCTCCGACAGACGGAGGGCCGAGACAAGGAGACAAGGTGAAGCACCGAGGTAGAACTAAAAGAGGTGGTGAAGACCGGTGTGGTGATTAAATCGTGAAACGTACCAACCAACACGTACGTGAATACAGACCTTGATTTAATATTGAAAGAGTTTTCCTCCCCGGGAAAGTTGTGAGAAGAATAGAGGAGGGTTAACACACCTCTTAGTCCGTACTCCGGGTCTACGAGAATGACTTCTTACTTACCGCCCCTTTACTCACTCTCCCCATTTTCAAATAGTGTCTTAAACTTTTTACTCGTACACAAAGAGACCCCTGATCCTATCTACGTGATCACAAGAAAAAAGGAGAAGAAAATCGGTGTACTTCCCCAAACGTGCTACAATCAAGGGGTTGGTCCCTAACTTGGACCCAGGAGACGTCACTTTCGTGGATTGGTGATCTTACGGTCTTTTAAGGGCTACGTGGTCATTTTTCCCTTCACGAAAGACAGTGAAGTGGTTTAATGAAATGGTAACAGCTAACATTCCTCATAGGTTTAAAGTCCCTACAATTTTTGTTAGGATATAGAATTTTGATTGTTTTATTCCTGAAGGGTCACCAATTCTGAAGTGGAAGGTCACGGCCCCTACACGAAAACGAGGGACGAACCCCTCACTTCTAAGGTGTACGGAGCACCGAGTTTTTTCCGTTTTGTGTTTTGTCTTTGTTATAACATAGATTAAGTTATTTCTTAAAATTTTACCGGGTGTAATTTTTTTTAAAAATTAATTACTCGTTTCTGTAAATGAGTTCCGTTTTGAGTCAAGATGTCTATTGGAGTAAGATGACCTTTGTGTAAAGCTTTAAAGGACTTCGGAGTCTCACCGTCTCCTCACCCGTCCCTCACCCTCTTCCCTTTCAGACCTCAGTGTCCCGACTTCTTCCTGTCACCTCCCTTAAGACGGTTTCCGGTTCCAACACTCACGGAACTCCAAAGTTCCCACCACCGGTAGCGGTAACCCACCCGAGGTCGACTTTGGGTTGTCAGTCCCGTGTGTTTACCGTAGTTAATTAGACTCTAGTCATTACTGTACAAACAAAACCTACCTTCCCTACGATAACACCGAAAGTACGTCACCAACTCAACGATCCCTGCCTCCCTCCCCTTTACACATAAGACCCATGTCGACACGGTACCGGGAACCTTCGATGGGTTCTCCCAAATTCACTTCTTCACTTCACTTTCAGTGAGTCAGCACAGGCTGAGACGCTGGGGTACCTATCGGGTACCTTAAGAGGTCCGGTCTTATGACCTCACCCATCGACAAAAGAAGAGGTCCCAGAGAAGAGTTGGGTCCCTAGTTTGGGTCCAGAGGGCGTAACGCCCGTCTAAGAAATGGTCGACTCGATGTCCCCTTCGGGTTCTTATGGCCTCGCCCATCGGATAGGGAAGGAAGAGGTCGTCTAGAAGGGTTGGGTCCTTAGTTTGGTCTCAGAGGACGTAACGTCCGCCTAAGAAATGGTCGGTGTTCCCAATGACCCACCAAAAAAAAAAAAAAAAAAACCATCAACCCTTAGAGACCCAATTTTCGTAAAAGAGTTTCTTGGAGTTTTTTGTTTGTTTGTTTGTTTGTTTGTGGGTTTAGTCATTAGCGAGTAAGATTTGGACACTTAGCCTTCTATTCCGACTGTACGGTCACCGGTGTTCCATTGTGGGATCTCAACTAGCCTTGTAGAAGTGAAAAAAAAAATTAACCTTCAGAAGAAAGAGACCGACATATTTGTGACCCTGGTCCTGTTCAGTAAAGGGGTAACCGTCTTGTGACAAGTTTAAGTGCTCAAACTGTAAAGTTTGGTCTGGGTACGGGAGTCGCCAGTCCTACCAAAAGGAAACCGGTTTGTGCTGGAAGACGTGAACTTGCCCCGTCGGGCCCCATCTTCCCGTGACTGTCCCGAAGAATTTTTCCCGTGGTCTTAGACGACCCTCTCTTTTCTTGAGTAAGGTCTCCCCATAAGTACTAATTCACGTTTACTTAGGCTTTGTGTACCCAGTTTAAAGGGACATTAATGTGTGTCAAAATTTTTAATTTCCCCCCTTTCCCTTACCAAAAGGGTCATTGGGGTTTTGTATACTTCTTCTTCGTGTGTGTGAGCCCGTGTCCTTTTGTTTGGGTCGTTACCACAGACTCCGGAGGACCTTTACGTCCGAGGTCGACTTGAGTGCAAAGGAACCACTCACTCCGACTGTAGTCGAGTCCCCCTCTGGGACCCCGACCCTCGGGCAGACGGCGACTTTACGGGACGTCAAAACTTCTCCCTCCGTCCCGTCGGACCCGTTTTCGGGTAAAAGACAGCCAATTCGGGGAGGTAATCAATGGAAATGGAAATACTTACGACGATTCTAAGCCCGAAATTGTATGTATTGAAATTTAGTCACTATAGGAAGTACCAGGGTACTAAACAACTGAGGTATACATTGGAGAACCGGGTAAGTTAACCGAGGTTGAGTTTGGGACATCAGGGAAATGAAAGTCGAGAGAAACACAACCCTTCCCCGTACCTTGTCTCGTTCCTCGACCGGCCTCTTTCCTCCTCGAGGTCTTTCTTCCTGTTTTGCCTTAAGAAAGATGACTTTAAAGAGTTACACCTTGAGTAACAGACATGACCGAAACTCCATCTTTTTTTTTTTTTTCGATTCTCAAATTTATAANATGTGTAGATCTACACATATTCTCTGTCGAGAACATTTTAATTTCGACTTCGATCGTCAAGTGTAGAGCGAGAACTTTACAGTAGTCGTTGTGACGATAATAAGACTACAAGACCCGTTGCGGGCAGCCAAGGGCCGACGTCGAGTTAATTCGCCTGAAACGAAGAGATCCTAGACCGGACTGTCGACGTAACTTAAACCCAAGAACCCCACTAAATAGCCCGAACGACTACATGTCGGCGGACTAAATCCTCACGTTTTTTGGGACCTTACGAGGTTTTTCGTTATATACGTAATAATTATTATTATTATTATTTCTATTTACAGTCGGGGTTCACTGAGACCACCGGGAACGGTGAGGTAAATTGTAAAATTGCCACCGTACATCGGGGACGCACCGTGAACCAAGACAGACCACGGAAGTTCCTCTGAGTCCTTTCCAATAAACAGTTTACGACCCAGTCTCGACCCTCCGCCCCACCCATAAAAATTTCGAGATCCAGTCGGGTCGGGTCGACGTAAGGACAGGGACAGTAACTTCCTCGACTTGAAACAGTGTAATAATTCGACAGTCGTTGTGGTCCCGCAACAAATCTAAAGACCACCCTTGAGGAGTGTGTACGAGGTCCCGAGGTACCCCTAAAATAGTTGTGATAACATTTTGTACGTGTTTACTCGACACGACCTTAACGGGACCCTTCTGGTCCGAGGGAACCGGAGCAGTCCGCCGTCATGATCTCGGTCCGAAAGTACGGTGGGTGTCGTGGGAAGGACCACGGGAGCCGTTTGTGGGTGCGTGTCGCCCAGGGAGCTGAGTAGACCCAGGAAGGAGGGACTCCCGACTGCCGACTGTCGGGACGACACCGGAACCGGTCTGACCTCCGACTCTTCGAGACCCAAGTCTAAGTTTGTCTATCGACTTAAGGTGGTATAAGTAGGTTATACCGACACCAAGTTCAAGTTCAAGTCGGAGGGGCAAATAGGGAGAAAGGGATGGTGTCCAGCCAGGGGGGAGTACAGACTCTCGGTTTGCAAGGGTATATCAAGTAGAAGGTCTGACCCTCGATCCTTTAGAGGCCTATGTTTGATCCCTCCGACTTACTAGTTCTTAATACCCCACGTGACAGAGTCATTGCATCCCTACGTAAGTGTCCCCCGACCTTAGGTCTCGACCCGAAGTGTAAAATCGAGAGTCGTCAGTCTGAGGTCCCTCCCCTGAGTCCCGACCCCCAAAGGTCGTCGGGAGTTTAGTGTAGTGACGTGTGTCGGGTGTGAAGTACAGACGTGTCTCGACGGAGGTTTCTCACGTACTTCCCTACTCCCCTCCCCGTACCCTTTTAGACTCGTCACTACTCCTGGTGACGTTCCTACGAGGTCCTAGGGACTCCAGAAATATTTCGATCCTTTTTTGTAACAGGGTGGTGTCAGTTGGCGTAATGACCTTTCCTTCTCCCCTCCTATCGGGTCCTGAGAACCCTAGGTAAGTACATCGTCTGATCAGAACACATGCACGAGTCGCCAAGTCGACACTGGATGAGAAACGTTCGGGTACCTAACATCGGGTGGTCCGAGGAGACAGGTACCCTAAGAGGTCTGTTCTTATGACCTCACCCAACGGTACTGAAGGAGGTCCCCTGGAAGAACTGGGTCCCTAACTTGGACTCAGAGGACACAGAGGACGTAACCGTCCGCTTAAGAAATGGTGACTCAGTGGTCCCTTCAGGGGTGAGATCAGAGCTCGTCCCACTTTTTTGGAACAAAGGATGACGGAGGCACTGGAACTCAGTACTGGTAGATATGTCGTCTGTCTCGTCGTCGTACACGGAACACCCGACCACACTCCTGGTTTGTTCCAACACGTTTAGTGTTACGACTAACGAGAGGTCTTGCATTGTCCGTCGAGACGGTCCGACTAAAAAGATCTCTTTCGTCTTGGACCAGGGACCACGAGGAACCACTCAGACAAATAAAGACGAGACTGAACACCGACGACGTCTAGGACCCGAACCGATACAAAGATAGGTCGACGTACTTGAACCCTTCACTGGGAGACCAGTCATTCAATCCATGTGAGCACTGAGTCAGGAGGATACTAAGAAAGAGTTGAATCTACTAGTTTTGGTCTCACTCCCTCGGTCTCGGTGACAAGTCTTGGGGCCCCGTTGTACCCCGGTGTTGGTACATCCGTCACTGTGAACGTGTCGGCTCGTGGAGTGTGGATTCACTTTTGTGTACCGGCGCGGGGGCGGACAAAGGTCCCGTGTGTGGTGCACCCACCAGAGGTGTTCCTTCATCTTTCATAGCACATGGACGAGTCTCCTAAAACAAGAAAAGGGGTATATTCTCCTCGGGATCTAAAAAGAGGACTGGTGGGTGACGACCGTTGTACCAGGCAGTAGACCGTTTCTCGAGGGGTCCCTACCCTTTAAAGAGGATTGTTCCAGGGAACACTGGTGGCACCCCTCCACCAATTGTTGGAGTAATCTGACCCAAACAGGTCCGGAAGTCTGCCTACGAGACCCGTGTGGTCGATCTTCGGTGTCCGGAGAGGACTCTGGGCCTTCCGTAGCACTAAACGGGAGGAAGACTTAGACACCACCACCTATAACAATTACTGCTAGTGTCTACCATGGTGCAAGTAATCGTTCGTTCCGGTCCCTCTCTGTTTAGCAGTGGACACCTCTGCTCTGGGGTCCTACGACCCTGTCCAGTGACTACGTAGTACTAAGTCTGAATTCTTAGTAAATGAATAAAACCCGACACGACCCAGAAGCGACGATACGCACCAGAGAGATCGACACCGCCCGTCCCCAATGAGAGATCGACGTCTCGTACCCGAAGCGTAAAACCACCGAAGAGAACACATCGTACCCGAGATCTTGTTCGCCCGAGTCATCGACACCGAGTACCCGAGTCAACGGAGTCACGGACACCTTAGAAGAGCCTGGTCCCTAGTTTGGGTACAGGGGACGTGACCGTCCACCTGAGAATTGGTGACCTGATGGTCCCTTCAGGGTCTAGATCCTAAGTCTACCTCCCTGTGTCTCGATGAGGACCAAGACGGTAGTTACTGGGAGTCGTTCGATGAGAGTGGTGAGGTGGAGGAGTTAGGTCTTACGTTTCTTACTTCTATATGAACGGGAGGAATTTCCCGAGTCCTCTAATCCTTATTCACCCTCACTCGAAAATTGTTATGGGTAGAGGTTCTCCTAAAGTATTTTGTTATGTGGATTTCAAGAATTATGTCTCCACTCGTACGACATCCTTAAGTCATTAATAACCGGTAACGATGGTAATAATTAGACAGAGGAAAGATCTACATGAATCACAACCTTCGACTCGACCTACGGTACTTTTATGATGAAGTGAAGCAGGAGTGTGGACTGGTGCGGTCATAAGAAAACGTGTAAAGTGTTCACTCCTTCGACTCCGAGTTCTTCTACGAAGGGGGATGGGTGAGTTCCGAAGATCTACCCCCGTCCTTGAGTATGGATCCGGAAGATTGAGGTTTCGACCACGAAAAAGTAAAGATTGATTTACTTTATTGGATTGTGATTGACTATAAAAGTTCCAGTGTTCTCGTCAATGTATGACGACCGTCCATTAACTGTATATCTGTAAAACCACGGTTCCCACGAGAAACCCTTTGAAACATTTTACAAAACCTTGGATACCTGGACCCAAAGAGTTTCGGACCCGGAAGTGGTGGAAGTTTTAGACGTAGTCTTAGAGGACCCACGAATGATTTTCAATACTAAGGATCTCGGGTAAAGTCTAAGGGACTTATTCTTAGAGAGACTCAATCCTGGTGTAGACGATAAACTTGTTTGACAGGTCTACAAAATACTTGGTTTCTAACCATGGACGACGGTCTCCCCAACCGTAAAGGAGGTCTCTTCCGAGTGTACCTGTTCGAGATCCCGTCCCTCTTCCTAAGTGATTCCTGGGTCCGTCTGGAGGTACTTCTGTCCTCTTCTCTGTCCTTTGTGTCCCATTCTTGGAGAACCTAGATAAATTAGTGACAGTCAGTCTCGAGACATCCTAACATCTCCGATTCTTTAAACAAGTCACGACACTTAAAAGAGTTTCCTCAGTACGACCCTTTCCTCTATTTCACCCTTCCTTGGTGAAAGGACTCTGAACCGAATATGAGTAGAGAGTCAGAACCCGTAATAAAAGTCCTAATTAAGGCACCTCTTGCAGTGACCCCTTCAGACTGTTGAACCTCCTGTTTACCCGATTTCTGAGAAATAAACAAAAGTAACTAAACATTATCTAATGGTTTTAAAACTTCGAATTTTTTAGTTTGCAAATAATAAAGTACCGAGGACACCCAGCCCTCCGACCAGTGTCGAGTCGACCTAGGAGACGAAGTCTTTAAGAGTGTTCCGACGTCCATTCTACAGTAGACCCCGACACCAGATTAGACTTCCAAATTGACCCCTTCTTAGACGAAGGTTCGAATACAGTAACAACTGTTGTAAATCAAGGAATGTTCAACAACCTACTCCTAGAACCGAGGAGTAGTCGATGTTTACCTTCTGAACGTTCTTAAAGACTAGTATACTCGTTGAATGAAGTCGTTTCGGGTGTTTCCACAGACGATGGTTCTTCACTGTTACAAACATTAGATTAGTATCTTTATATGACTCTAGTATATTAGATTAGTTGTAACGACACAAGGGGACTTCGTCAAGTGAATTCCCTTCCCCTAATACCTTCCGAGACTTATAGTTCTGCACCTCTAGTAACCTTGGTGGTATAACTTTTAAAAGAGAGAGTTGGTTTCACCCACTTTGGTGACATCTCTTAGTACCTATTACGTTTAGTACTACACCCGTCCTAATATAATTAGGGATATATATAGTAGAGAGTTCAATGAATGACACAATCGATCAGTGGAGTATGAATAAGTACTTTATAATAACTACTGTCAGATCTCCATCCACAAAGGTCCGTTTGAGTTACATATTTTGTCCCCGGAAGGGGGTTCTCCTGAACTTAGGTTCTCCTCTCTATTTAATAATATTATGAACAACAATTTTAAGAAGAACGACTTTAGGAGTGAGACTTCGGTGAAGACCCTCACTCTCGTGTCCTGGAAGATTTCCAAGGATAATTTACGTGTATATAATAGGGGTCTGTCTCTTGTGTTCACTATATAAAGTCGCTCTACACCGACTGTCAGTGTCTTGTCCACCTTCGTCTTTGTGGTCGAGTCTGTACCACTGTCTGACTACCCCCAGTCCGGAACCCCCGATGTCTTCCCGGGGGAAGAACGGACCCCTCCCCCGACACCATCGTTTGGGACCTTTCCACATCCGTCCGTGATGGTTTCCCTGTAAGAAGTGACTGTCAAGACAATCGTCACCTGAGGTCAAAGTCGGTTGTTTTTCAATCGTTTCTTTCCACGAACCATTTTACATTTTAGCAAATTGGTTATGAGAGGTGAAGGTTCTTAATAATTACACTTTCCTTCCTATTTTTATCCCAGTAAGTAATGAAAGTACGTGGATTGTAAAATAAAAAAAAATTAAAAACCGGCGCACCTTAGACACGAGGACACACATCTGAAAGAGATCAATGGTCTCCCCCGATGAATAGTAACACCACGTGTCCGAAGAGTAACGTCACTGAAGAGAAAGACACTCGTACCCGAGATGCCACGAACCCGAAGTCATCAACACCGGATGTCCGAATCAACGAGACTTCGAATACCCTAGAAGGTCCTGGTCCCTAGTTTGATCACAAGGGACGTAACCGTCCACCTAAGAATTGGTGACCTGGTGGTCCCTTCAGGATGTGGGTTATAGTGACATAACTTAAGAAAGAGACCCGTTTCGTACCTCGGAACAGAGACGAGGGTACGTTGAAAAACACCCTGGTGTTTTTCTAGGGTGTACAAATTCTAGAATCTATTGAAGTACCAAGTACCATTATCTGTCCCTCTCAATGAGATACCGAGGGTACCCTCAGGACGGTTCGTCCTATTTTATGCCGGAGTCGGGAGGAAAGTACTTCGAGAGGTCCTCTCTTGCTACTCTCTTCGGTCAGACTGTAAATATTCCACCCTCGGAGTTCCCTTTTCGCGTAAAACCTTTCTGTCGTCCTTCTGTCCCCGTGTCTCCAAACCTCTGACACAAACTATTGTTACCGTTTTCCCGTCGAGAAAACTCCCTAAAAGTGTACACGTGAGTTGAGATCACCACCCCCCTCTATGGCCCTACTTCTGGACTTACTTGACAGATAACCTTCCTCCGGGTTACGGTCCGGTCCATAGTCCGAGTGAGGTCCGGTCTCACGGTTCACCCAGTCCAGAGGTCGGTTCCGAGGACTCGTCTCAGGTGACGAAACACTAGAGGTTTTTAGTGACAACCTCCTTCTCTCCTCTCTTATAAATGTTACGTTTGTGGACTAGAAGAAGATAATATTCAGACTTAAAGAAACAATTGTGATACTCGATGTATGGCGTATGGATTAATACAAAGACAAAACAAAAATAAAAATTTCTGAAAAATTTTTGATTTACACCCGTTAAAAAAATTTCAGAACTTAAACAATGTTATAACAAAGACGAAGTACAAAGCGAAAAAACCGGGATTCTGTACACCCTAGAAGCGAAGGGCTGGTCCCTAACTTGAATGTGGAGGACGCAACCTTCCACTTTCAAATTGGTGACCTGACGGTCCTTTCAGGGGTCAGCACAAAATTGGAACGGACCCGGGAGTTCGAGTACTGTCGAGTACCTTTGGGGAATACAGTTCCCTCTCACGACCTTGGTTACAGAGACTGGATCACATCGGAATGTTCAAACCCCGGTAACAGAGCCACAAGTTCTCGAGAACTGTAAGTCGAGTAAGATACGTCGTCCGCATCCCTTCGAAGAGTTTCTACCTGTAAATCTTCGAAACCGTATATCTTACCTGTAGCTTCGGGTTCCCGAGATCTCCGTTCTTAACCTTTGAAGTCGTCTCGAATCTTTGTAACTCTGAGATTAGTGTTCTACTTTGAGTACCGGTTTACTCCATTGTCCCACAAAGAGACAATCGTTGTCTTATCGAACAGAGAAAATCTTGTGTAGAATGGTAGAAGGTATCTACGACTCACTCTTTTTACGTACCGTCGACCTCTCCTGTCTGTTAGATTTGCCCACCACCCAGAAAGGACTCTGACACGAGTACCGGAAGGAAATATAAAATCAAAGAGAGGACTAAAATTGTACACACTAGAAATATGACAGACTCTTGTCTCTTCATGTATTTTAGTAGTGTTAAATGATACAACTCAAATATATTATAATACTAAACGGAAGAAAGCGTAAAGATTGTAAATGAGGAAAGGAGGGTCAACAAAAAGAAGATCACGCACTCCTGTTATGTAATTCTTAGAGGTCCCACTGTGATAGACTTGTTTTGAGATTAAGTGTTTCTATGTATGGGGATAAAAAGTTTCGTTGTGGTAAGTGTTATCGGTTCCGTACCTTTGGTGGATTTATAGGTGACTGTCTACTCACCTATTTCTTCTACACTATAGATAGTCAAGTCAGCGAGTCAACACAGGCCGAGAAACGCTGGGGTACTCGACGTCGTGCGGTCAGGAGGGACAGGTTGTGGTTGAGGGTCTCGGGTGGGTTTGAGTAGAGGTAACTCAACCACTACGGTAGGTTGGTAGAGTAGGAGACAGTAGGGGAAGAGGAGAACGGGAGTTAGAAAGGGTCGTAGTCCCAGAAAAGTTTACTCAGTCGAGAAACGTAATCCACGGGTTTCATAACCTCAAAGTCGAAGTCGTAGTCAGGAAGGTTACTTGTGGGTCCTGACTAAAGGGAATGCTACCTGACCAACCTAGAGAAACGTCAGGTTCCCTGAGAGTTCTCAGAAGAGGTTGTGGTGTCAAACTTTCGTAGTTAAGAAGTCGTGAGTCGAAAGAAATATCAGGTTGAGATTGTAGGTATGTCCTGATGATCTTTTTGGTATCGTATAAGGTAGCCATTTCTTAGACGGACGTTACGTCCTCTGGACCCAAGTTAAGGACCGAGTCCTTCTAGGGGACCTCTTCCTTTGTCGTTAGATGACACCATAAGAATGGACCCCTTAGGGTGCCTGTCTCCTCGGATCTCCTGAAATCAGGTGTCCCAGTGTTTTCAGCTTGTGCTGGCTCGTTGACGTGTGTGTGTGTGGTGGTGGTTTGTATATATATATACATATATAAGTGAATATATGTGAATATATACATAAATGAATTTGTGTGTCACCTTAGGATGAGTCGGTATGTCTTCTTACTTTATTAAGGTAGACCTCGTTGTACTTACCTGGATCTCTACTAGTATGATTTACTTCAATTCACTCTGTCTCTTTCTGTTTATGGTACACTATAGTGAGTACACACCTTAGATTTTATACCATGTTTGCTTGAATAAATACTTTGTCTTTGTCTCAGTGTCTGTATCTCTTGTCCGACACCAATGGTTTCCCCTCTCTCCCACCCTCTCCCCACCCGCCCCTCAAACCCTAATCGTCCACGTTTGATAATGTATCTCCTACCTATTTGTTGTTCTAGGATGACATGTCATGTCCCTTCATATGAGTTATAGGGTCTCATGTAGTGCTCTTTGCGACCTGACCTTCTTTGTGTTCGACCTTAGTTCTAACGGCCCTCTTTATAGTTATTGGAGTCTATACGTCTACTGTGGTGGGAATACCGTCTTTCACTTCTCCTTGATTTTTCGGAGAACTACTTTCACTT